>BQNB010096235.1:0-23153 GCA_026074375.1 Tanacetum coccineum
TCATATCGGATTACCATTCACTTATTTTTTGTTCTTTATTCACTCTATAAATATTTTACATTTTTCGTAATTGATTAACCGTTCTTTTTTTTTTGGGTAAAAGGGCTACTACCCCGGTAAAATATATTACTCCAAAAAAGCGTTTAAGTACAATGGATATAGGTGAAGTCCTATATCACAACCCGTTACATGGGCAACAACCAGCATAAAAAACTAAAACCAAACAAACCTCCATAAGAATGACATGCCACTCTTATAGACTACCAAACATTAAAAACAAGAAGAAAACAAATACTATTTTCTACCACTCATATTTAGCTTGAAGTCACGATATTCCTTAAGAGCATCGTCAAGGCCGATGACCTGATCCGCATAGCCATCATAGAAATCAAAATCATCTTCTTCAAGCTCATTACCACCTCCTAAAGAACCACCCAATGCGGTAAAAACAGCCTCATCATCAGTAGTATCATCTTCATTAATAATTTCACGATTATCCCATTTAGAAGGACTCCTAACATTCTTACCCTTAGGTTGAGACACAGAATCACCAATAGTATCACCATCCACATTTAACACATCAAACGGATTAGCCGTCTCCAAACCTGGGTTTGATACCCTATTACCATCATCATTCGTTGACACACAAGGAGAGGCTGATTTAGACCCCCCTTTAGCATCACCACCTTTCTTTTGCTGCCACATAACCGTAGACTTAGGCTTATTCAACCTAATACCATTAAAATCAGCGCCCTTCTTCTTCTTACGGCTCTTGACCTCAGTAAACCCGTCATCATTCTCTTCCATAACCGTAGTATTAGCAACCCTAGCTGAATGTTTAGGAACCTCCTCACGAACACGTTTAGGACACAATAAAGTATCATGACCAAAACTTTTACAATCAACACAGTGTGGAGGCTTCCATTCATACTCAACTCGAACAGTCTCCTTAATATGACCATCGCCTTCATCCACCGGAATAGCCATAGTAACCTCCTTTTTCAAACCAGCAGCCGCGTCAATCTCAATCAAAGCTCTAGCAAAACTAATCCTACCCCATGATTCCACACACATAGAACTAGTAAAAGCATCAAGCATGATAGGCTTACCAATCTGAGTACCAAGCAAACTCAAACCATCCTCCGAGTAAGCAAGAACAGGAACATTGTACATTTTTACCCAAACCGAAACTTTAGTGACCTCACCTCTCTTCAACGACACACTAGGTGACCATTTGCTAAGAATAATAGGTGATTTGCGAATCAACCACGGTCCCTTCTCAATCACTTGATCCCTACCTGATTTAGTAGCAAACTTAAACAAGTAGACACCATCATCATTACGCGTAATCCTTTCAAAACCAAATTTCCTCCACGTATTGGATACATACTGTTGAACAACCGGAAATGAAGGATCTTTACCAAGAAAAAATCCCACAATGGAGTTTTCATACCTTCCTTTGATCTTTGCAGCCGCATCTCTAGGAAGCACACAGTCAATAGATTCAATGCGTTCATCATTGACAAGAGTACGAAAGTGTACCTTGTTTGTTGCATCCTTAGGCTTTAACAAGCTAGCGAAAGAACCACCTGAATTAGTGCCATTGGAATCAGCAACAACATCCTTAACATTCAAGTTCCCAACAGCCTCAAACGACACTTTACTAGGACTTCTACCCTCATTCCCCTTCGTAGCAGCCCCAAACTCCTCATTAACAACATTACGCATAGGTTTCCTAAGAATACTCTTAGGGACGTTAATATTACCATCAATGCTAGTCACACGTTTGGCAATACCACTCAAAATTGGCGTATCTACATTCGTTGTTGATCCACCAGCCCCTAACACACCACCATCCTTCTTCTCCTTCTCAACCACCTTAGAACCGCCCTCTTTTTTCTTCTTATCACCACTAGCAAGAAAACCCCTCTCCATACCCCAAACACAACAAGAAACCAGTAACACCGAAGTTAGCAGCCAAGAACAAGAACACCAGCCCCTAACCAATTTCCATATTGACGTACAGCAATGATAGATGAAAAATTTAAGGGCATAATTTATGAAATCTAAGATTTAAGTGATATAAACTAAAAACAGATTAACATGATTAACTAATAAGCTATATTAGAACAATTAAGCTATAATTAAGCTAAAAATAAGCACTAGAATTAGCTGAATGGAAATAACCCCTACTCGCAACACACCTAGAATCGGATACAAACAATCCTAAAAACAGTATTTGGATTCAATAACTACACCTAAAAACAATCGATCCGAACTATAACATGCTCATGATATATATATAAGGTCGAAACCCTAAAATAAAAATCACAATAGACGGTTATATCGAAAGAATTGCGCCAAGAAAGGATTAAACCCTAACCGTTAGCGATTAGAATCAGTAACAACTTGAATCGATCCAAACACAATCAATTAAAGCATTCAAATATAGAAGTCAGTGCCAATGAAGAACATACCCAAAATTGTTTCGATTCCCTTGCATAGACCTCTACCTAGTAAGTCTTAAAGGTTGAATTCTAGAAACCCATAAGCTTCGTGTTTAAAAGTATGCCAAATGATTATGCACGGCTTTGTAATGGTGATTGGTTGGATTTGAATTGGGTTTAGAAGACTCTTTCAAACCAATAGGTTGTTTGTTGTTTTCTAAAATGATTTTGACCTGAAGGATTCTATAAAGTATCCTGGGTTGTAAATATATGTATGTGGTATGTTGTTCTTGATTACTTGTGCATGTTCGTGTTGTATGATAGTAGTAAAGTCAGTCACTGAGATGTGCGGGTTTTGGTACTAGGTATGCATAGGGACGAGATGCATCTATAAATACGGTGGCCAACGTAATTATAAATGTATCGCGACTCACGTATACTTACGTCATCCTGCTCGCTCAAATTGGTGTTGACACCATGGGATCGTATTAGAGTATTGTTATGGTATGTATCTAGTGTTGCTTGTGTTTTAGTTAATTTGGTGAAAATTCCTAAGTATTGGGTAATTACAAGCCGGGTTTGAGATTTTTACCTTTGGTTTTGCTCCGAAAGCGTGATTATTCGATCTTCATGTTTTATGGCCTTTATATATATTAGCCAACCCTCGTACCTAACGTTACCCATGTTCTCCCTTGTATAAATAATACCGCCAAAGTGCTGCCTGGCTTACTGTCGCATCGCAAGGAGGGGAACGGGTGGACGAGTTGGTAGATAAGGTAGAGGAATGAGAAAGCCTAAGAGAGGAAAATGTTGATCAAGTCGATGTTCCTTTATCAACTATTCAAAAGGAAATTATGGTACCTGTAGAGGACTCGTAGGTCTGTTACCTACAATTGGGCTCACATCGATGGTACCCATAGATTTTAGATTTCGATCATTTCCGTAAGCTACAAAAATTTGTCACAATTTCTTAGAGACTGCTTTTGATTAGCAGCTTGTTGGGAGTGTTTTGAAAATATTTTTGGTATATGAAGACCGGAGAGATTGTACTAGGAAGTAGAGAAACATCCTAGGTACATGTAGGAGTTCGATGGAGTTATATCAACGCCGGACGAGTGAGTTATCGCCAAAATGGCAGAACTAGTCAAAAATTAAGACAAGAATTTGAATGAGTAATAAGTCTAATAATTTATATGGCAATACCTGGATGTGTAAAACTGTAAGTTCTAAGTATTGAACAAACTTAGATTTGAGCGGTTGTTCCGAGCTTTGTGGACTCACGGTTTTGAAGATGCGTTGAAAATGATGAAGAGGTATAATCCAGAAAATCACCAAGAAACTAAAGGTTTATTGGGTTGTGGTTATTGTTGCCTCAAAGTTTTCATCTTATCACCGATATTGTGATTATGCATTCTTGAGTCATGGTTCTGATTTAGAGCCCCATGAGAGCTATATATGTGATATTCCAGTAACACGGGTAGTTTGGGCTAGGATGCCATTGTCACCGTTGGTTTCATCTTGTTCTGGTATGATCTGGATTTTTGGGAAAGTGTAGCGGTTCCTGCTATCACTCTTATTCATGAGTATCTTCTTTGTTTCCCCTTAGTTTGGATATTCTTTATACTTGTTATGATCTTTAACTTTAAATCAACATGATGACATTTTACAATTCAATGATTTTAACCCATGAATCGTTTTAAACGCTTATCAAAATTTTCTTTAAAAATGTTATTCTATAAATTTTGTCGATCTCAAATCATTTGAAAATATTTATGCAACCCCAACTGAAATGATATTTTTATTAATGATGGTGATTTTTAAATTAGAATTCCACTTTGATTTAACCTTTTGGAAGAAATTTGAAAATGTCAAAAATTTTGGATAAATAATCGAGTTGAACTCTTTAAAAGAGAAAACTATTTTGCCCTAAATTTTGGACCCTTATGCAAGTAATCTTATTTGACTACATGGAGAGAGTCTCATGTTAGTCATGGTGACAGAGTCGTTCCATGGATAAATGCCAATGGTTTTGTTCGGAATGAGCGTGTCTAGATAAGAGCGAGATTTAGGTCGTTGTGAAATAGATCGGTAGTTTGTTGTGGAGATTGGTTGTCGATAATCGATTTTGAACGGTGTGTTAGTAAGCGAGTACGGAGTTGAGTCACCTGAGGTGTATACCGGATGCTTATTGTAGCAAGACGTGAATGTGAGGTCGGATTGAACATCCAACTATCTTCCAAGGAACTGTAACGGTATAGAGTGCCATCATGCATGGACATGTAGACATACTCGAAAGTCATGAGATAAATGATAGGATTGGTTAGATGATGGAATACCAAGAGGCCGGATACCGACACTGAGAAGAGATCTTCTCAGGGTCATAAGGTTTCCGAAGCGGATGAAAGCCAAGGTGTCTAATCCCGTTATTAGACGTGTGAAATGGAGAAGACTTCTCCTACATCAAATGTGAGTGTTGCCTTGGTTATAGAAATCGATAACCGTGAAGAAGACTTCTTCCCCCGAAATGGAAAATAGTGGTAATGTTGTTTAACGAGTGTATCTTAATAGCCAAGGACAAGTATAGAGAGCTACGCGATGCCTGACTCAAAGTTGGGTGTAGTTTCTCTTATTCCTTGACGAAGAGACTCGAAATGCGTGTAGAGGAGCGAATGATTAAAACTCTAGTAAAATTCAATGGCGACATTCGTCACCATTCGGGAGGATCAATCGAAGTAGCCAACACCTTGAGTCAAAAGGGATGAGAATTGGAGCTTGGATAAGTTGATTATAAATATAAATTAATATTTGAAATTAATTCTGTGATATTATTATAGTTATATATAATATATTATATCAATATTTATAATAATCAAAATAGATTTTTATATTAATTTATTATTCATTATTTATATTATTTATTATTATATTATATATCATATATAAGTTAATTATATATTATTACTATATTATGATGGCCATACTTATAAAGGATGAAATGATAATATATCTATTGTTTATATCTGAATATATTGGTGATGGAAGACGTATATGACGAATTATGAATATTGAGAAGGGAGGGAGTGGTGAGCAGTGGTAGTGAGTGGTTTGGGATATTTGATATGACGGGGCGTGCTCAGGCAAGCGTTGGACGAAGAGGGGGTCATAGGTCTGGTTAATATCATTGCTGAGCTAGTCGTGTAAGGTGGTACGAATGGAAAGGATATATAGATTTTTATCAAATATATGATATATAAAAATAGGCATATTGCTATAAGGGAGTGTATCATGGCAGATTCTATAGAATATATATTATATAATTCATACATGTATAATCTTCTTTATAGACAGTAAATCTTAAATTATGATTGCAGTAAGAGAGGGCGTGCACTATGTAGTAGTTGATTCTACGATTATCTTATGGCGGGCAGTTTTAATACATGAAATAAATGGAGCGAAATATATAGTATATAAATCTAATTGACTATACTACACATTAAGATGATAAATGCATATATTATTCTATGTAATCTACATGCTATACTTGACATAATGATCGTTCTTGAATTGACTATCTAACTATATATTATTACAAATAAAATTAAATATCTAGAGTTATAAATAGGTTTCCTGCCTTTGCGATAATCTCAACTCGTTTCCGGCCGTCGCACAATCACGAGCAGCAGACACTAGCGATCAAAAACTTCCGGACACAACATGAGAGCCTTTGGGAGTGGTCTTCTAATGTCACTAGTAATCTAATATACAAGGCAGGTAATAACGCTCGAATCTTCATTATACCAATAAGCGTGCAATATCCTGCAGAATAACGCGTAACATTAGTAGTCCTAAGATATTTGAACAAAACTTAAGATTTGAGCACGATACAATCCCTAATTTCAAGCTACTTACCATGACAGGCGTACTAAGCTCCTACGCAACTTTTCAGTTGATTGCGTCATCTTTAGTACTAACTTGAGTGATAGCATAGTAAGAAATCTACACATGCGAAACACAATAAAGATCATAGGCTAGCTAAGCCTTTATTGGACTGCGATATGGTGATCTGCACCTCTATTGTATATGTTCAATCAGTATCTACTGTGGTGGGAAGATGAGCCTTCAATATGTTTCTCACATCTTAACACCGAGTTATTTAGATTATGCATACTTACTTGAGTCCATCTAGGTCTACAATTTAGGCGTACCGCTATAGTGGGGGGGGTAATCCAACAGCGAGTACAACTTTCATCCATTGAGAGAACTATATGTTTCATGGAGCTCGTAACACGGTCGAGGGAACATCGATCTGGTATCATCTAGTTCACTTATTGAGATGCTATTCTCATACTTGCCTCTACCTTATCTACCGTAGGATTAAACAACACATTGTCTCTAGAGATATCGATAATGGACTATTGGAAAACATGCATAGTCCACATGCCTTCAACAAGCTGCTCACACGTTGCACTGAAATGACATCGTAACTCGTTTTCGTAGGTGCACGTGACGTGCTTTGATTTTCCCTTATTTGATATCTTTTATACTTGTTACATCTTTAACCTTTAAACGTCAACATGATTACTTTCTATATCATATTACAATAGCCTACTTTGTGGAGACACCATGGTAAAGTCGAGGTTATTACGAAAGAGAGAGAGCTGAGTCTATACACTTCATACTCAAATTACATTTCTTAAACGCGACTCAGAGTCTATCTCAATATCACTGAATAATACAAGAGATATACAAGTCTAACGAGTCTCAGACACATTCGTAGTGACGCAATAATCCACACATAGGCTAAAAATCCGCACAACCACAGCTTGTACATAAATGACCTATTCTATATCTATCAAATTAGATAGACGAGGATTTTCAATTACAAAATCACACACATGACATACCATAACATACTACACTACTAACGCATATCTGATGCGACACCAGACTACTTTTGATCGTATTACATACCGTCACCCTCTAAACACATAGAACAACACATAACAATTTCACACACGAGATAACAATAACTCGATGACTCTATAACACTGGGGGTCTACTCTGCTATAGAGTCTCTTGAGGCGACGCAGAAGAATGCACATTCTTGTAGACCTACAAATTTTTGGAGATGACCCGTACTCGACGAAGCAGTATTCATCTTATCTCTAGTTGTATATATCTATCCTCTTACCTATACTTATGCAGTCATACATTATAAGGTGGTGCATATAGTATGAAGAGTGATTTAAGTGGTAATTTTAAAGAGTATGATAAGGGACGAGTTAATAGACTTGAATTGATCAGATCTCATCAACTCGCGTGATACATTCAGGACAACCTGACGTCAGTATCAGTGACATAAATACCACAAAATATATTGCACTTCATCTCTCAAAGTTGATAGAACGTACGATCACTACCCTAGAGATGAGCGACTGATTTATGGCAGAGTCCTGTGTATATACTATGTAGTGAGCAAGTACTTAGCTTAAGTTGGATAGAACAATGAGTAATATCGAGCGACTCAAATCCGTATTTTGTCGACAGGTGTAGTGTAATAACGGAGTCTCTTCAAGAACCTAGATTCGGAGAAGGACGTCAAGCGCGATATCGGACTCTATATGAAGCAAAGCCGAGAGAATGTCACCCTGCACATGTTAGTAGCATACCTCATGTTCTTGTTCTACATATTTGAGTACATCAAGACTCGCTTGATACGTGTGATTCTGCAGAACTTGCAACCATTTCAACGACATTACCATAGTCTCACAGAGCGGATCATGCATGTAAGCGTGAGAATATAAGCCAGAACACCATCATAAGCATTGACATGTAGACATCAACCACGGCAAAGTCTATTACTAGATTGAACAGTAACTCTCACAAGAATAGATTCAGCGGTCTTAAGTCACTCGACAAATAGAGACACATAATCGCACATACAATCTCTATGCTATCTATCAAGTGAGACGGCAGGTCGGCAGCGTATAGCAGCGCGGACATCACATCTGTCACATCTGAAGGACGAATCATCATCTGAGCACATGCGGTCGCTTTGAGGAGTATCATAAGAGTGAGATTCCTACCGTACAAAGCTGTTATGAACAAGCCATCAGGTGCGCGAGCATTACAATCACATGTATCGATAGCAATGACCAATGTCGAAAAGTGAGAAACTCACATACTCATCGAAATTAAAAATCTTCGCTAGGCTAACCACATACTCAAAGTAGTGACAGATAGATACACCTTCTGGAGTTCTAAAAGTACATCATCAGAGATGAGATACCGGAGTAGAAATAGTAAGACTTCTCTTACCGCCCCGAAAATAGAAAATAATATTAGAGCTGTAATGTGTGATTTAACTCTACGAATAGTATGAGAATCACTAATCGCCAAGGATAAGTATCAAGAGAGTTACTAACGCGTGCCTGACTCATAAGTTGGGTGTAGTTTCCTTATTTCCGTTGATATTAATATGACTCGTAAAAGACATATAACTGTCTAAATGTATATAACATAAGCAAATTGCGTGTAATGAGAAGTGCGGATTTAGAGAGCATTGAAAAGCAATTCATTAAAATTGCGATATGATAGGCGAGCTATTCGTACGCTCATTTCGGGAGACAGGACACAAAATCAGGCAAGTAGCCAGCCACCGATTCAGAGTCCGAAAGGGAGTGAAGCAATATGGAGCGCTTGGATAAATTTGCTAACAATAGGAGAATGTGCGTAGCTACGCCTAGCGACTATCATTAACAGTAGAGAGTGATTTGTATAGTGAATCTTAATATATTATCAAACATATATAGACATATTATTGCGTATATACTAATAGTATCGTTCAAGCGAACATATAAGTGTATTTATTAGTAACATTCTTACTCACAATACCTATCTGCGCTCGAATCTCATAAACAGTTAGTAAGTGATATGGTACTCTACTACTTGAACATAACGACTCTGTTGCATTATGATAGGCTGAGTAGTAATGATCTAAAATATAACTGAAAGAACAGTAAACCTTCAACAGGAGAACCTCCTCATAGGCGCTCATCCGTCATCACATTTCCTACAGATAGGTAGTATGCGATACACTCTTACTATACATATGCATGATATCGCCTATCGTATCTCATCGCCACAAGATACAAGTCGGTAGAAATTTGCTCAGATGTAGAAAATTGCGTCTAACTGAATGTTCGCGATTTGTGAGTCTATGCACTAGTACATCTGCAGTCACTGTCTATGTCTCCCCTAGATGTCACTGACGCGTATTGCTACTATTGGACTTAGGAGTCTTCTCTCAATGTATTAGACAATATCTACTGATTTGGTCTAATAAGTGGATCAATCTAGACATCTCTCTTCGAGCGAGAGACAATAGACAACAAGGCGTTGTCATGTCACGAAGCGCTACACTATAGTATGCTATAACATCGACACTAAAACATTTTATTCTCATGTACACAGCTAAGATGCTGACCCGTGTATCTTCTTACACTGGTATACTGTCTCTTAGAATCGGCAATTAAACAAGCCGAATATATCACAAAATGCTACTTGCATTAAGTGGTAGAGTCGCTAAGCCGGCATCTATAATCGCTGACTTAAACGACCAACACGCAGCAACTTATGGGATATCAAGAGATGGTTTAGAAAATGGAAGTTGTGAGCGCGTGGGGGGGGGGGGAGAAGGGGGGGGGGGGGAGGTATTAGGGGTCTCAACGCTACAGTACGGTATTCTAGTGTTCTAGACATATCAGACGGGCGATCAGCATACAGGTTTCGAGAGACATATTTAAGTATGTTGAAGCGGGAGATGAGGATTCTGCTATGGCACTATAATCACACATAGGAGTAATAGCATGATAGAAGTAAAACAAGTCTCTTATATTGCGTATCACTGAGTGCTCTGAGCCAACTGTATAGGCGTGATAGGTTTAGGGGGGGGGAGGTAGGATGTTGATGGTGTAGATGTGTGGGGAGGGGGGGGGGGTGGGGGTCGTGGTCTATAGGGAGGGTAGGCTGAAGAGATGTGCAGAGATGAGTTGTCAGTATGTGAGAGAGGTCGGTGTGAGTAGATGTGGTTGTAGTGCGGATTGCGTATTGAGTGCGAGCTTCAAGAGAGATGAGCGGTTATGGTCGACTGATGGGATATCCGTAGAGTAGGGGGGGGGAACTGGTTGGGGCTCGGAGAGATGGTTTTCGTGGGCAACCGGGAGTTGAGGTGGGCGCGGGGGGGATTATATAAGATACACAGACGGAGCGCCGGACTTGTGGAGGGGTGGGTGCGAGGAGTGCAGTATATTGAGGTTGGTTTTTGGGGGAAGATGATGGTAAGTATTTGAGGGTGTGAGTTGTGGGTGTAGGCGACGAATAGGGACATACTTTTCATTCCAAGTCGCGGGAGTAGAAATTCGAACCGCTCTCTTGGCAAAGCCATAGTGAATATGTCCGCAAGCTGATAATCCATTGTCACAAAGTAAAGTTCAACCAAGCCGTTCTCGACTTGCTCTCATATGAAATGGTGACGTATGTCGATGTGCTTGGACTGAGAATGTTGGACATTGTTGTAGCAGAGAGCAATAGCACTTCGGTTATCACAATACAGAGGTATCTTATGGAATGCAAAGCCATAGTCCGTTAGCTGTGATCTCATCCAAAGTATCTGAGCACAACATCTAAACATAGCAATGTATTCAGCCTCTATGGTTGAGTTAGTCGTGCTTTTCTGTTTCTTCGATGACCAGCTCTCTAGTTTATCTCCAAGGAATTGAGCACTTCCCAACGTACTTCTCCTTGTATCTTGACACCCTGCATGGTCAGCGTCTGCATAGGTCTTTAATGTCATAGCGGTGTCCTTCAGATACTAGAGACCCCAGTTAATGGTACCTTGAAGCTACCGAAAGACCCGCTTAATTGCCTCAAGGTGCTTTTTGGTAGGCTTTACCTGATACCTAGCACACATGCACACGGCGAATACTAGGTCTGGTCTACTGGCAGTGAGGTATATTAGGGAGTCAACCATACCTCGAAATCGAGTTTGGTCAACTGGAATCCCTAGGGGGTCCTCGTCTAGTTTTAAACGATCCACCATTGGTGTATCTACAGGGTCAGAAGTATCCATTCCATATTTTATTAAAATCTCTTGAGCATATTTAGATTGATTAATAAAAAAGCCTCCGGGACTTTGAGAAACTTGTAAACCTAATAAAAATAACATTTTCCCCATCATTGACATCTGAAATTTTGAACTCATCTCTTTGGAAAATATGTCACAAGCTTTAGGATCAGTCGAGGCAAATATAATATCATCTACGTAAATTTGAACAAGAAGAATATGTTTGCCTGTTTTCTGGGTGAATAACGTAGGATCCACTACACCTTTAGAGAACTTGTTGTCCAGAAGAAACCTTGATAAAGTGTTATACCACGCCCTTGGAGCCTGCTTTGTAACAACCCGAGTTTTTGGCCGACGATTATCCCGAGCCGTAATCTGTTTCCTACGATCGATATGGAATAATCATTTTTTGTTTTGGACGATTTGATAAAAATCATTATTTTTTGCTATTTCGCAAGCCGTGTTTTGAATTTCTATTCGTTTTAACGTTTGAGAAAAATTGAAAATTTTATACTTTTGCTCCGAGAGCGAAATTATATTTATTTTAGTGTTTTATGCCTTTCCCCGAGCTTTCGTAAAAACCGTGTTTAAAAGTCATGTGTTACGTGGTTTAACATTTTATTAAATGTTTTAAAAATAAAATAACGTCAACGGAAGAAAAATAATTATGAATTTATAAAACCCGAGTCTTTGGTCGACTGAAATAACAAAACAAATGACGTTGTACTAAAAATAAAAGGACTTAAAGGAAGGAGGGACTAAAAGTGTCAAGTGTTCAAACTTATTTTCTATATAAAGCCACATATACACACATTATAATTATTTTAGAAAAAATTTCTCTTGTCTCTTTTTTCTTCTTCTTTCGACCGGCCACCAAACCCACACCCATTTCCTGTCGATTTTTCGACATGCATTAAGATCCGATTATAAAATATTGATCCTTACACAAAACTAAACATATCCCCACTTGGATTTTCGACATGCAACAAGTATTTCACTAGATTTAATTTGGTTCGAGTTATTGTCGAAATGGGTTAAAAAATGGTGTTTATTGATGATAAATTAGTATTATTGAAGTGGGTTTTGATTGGGAGAAGGCTCGGTTTTGGTTGTTGGGTTGCGTCCGAGTTCGGTCAAAAAGAGGGGGAAGCCAAAACAAGTTTTTGTGATCGATTGTTAGTCGTCGAGTTGTTTGTAAGTCTATGTTATAATTATTTTTCGTGTAGAATTGATTTTGATTCGTGCATGTGATGAAATCCGAGGGATCTTGCGTTAGACTAGATTAGAAATAATATTGAATGATTTGAAATATAAGATGTTGCTTATAAGCTATTCTTGATATGTTGTGAAGTGAAGTTTTGGCGTGTTTCGTAA
Source organism: Tanacetum coccineum (assembly GCA_026074375.1). Taxonomy (NCBI): domain Eukaryota; kingdom Viridiplantae; phylum Streptophyta; class Magnoliopsida; order Asterales; family Asteraceae; genus Tanacetum; species Tanacetum coccineum. Next base: position 12,946 of record BQNB010096235.1, read on the forward strand.
CATTTAATTTCTTGCAGAAACTTTGGCGCATAAAACGAGGTTCGAGATTTTGTAAAATCTGAGTTTTGACTTAGAAATATGGTAGAGTTCGTCCTAATGAACGTTTTGGTAATTCGAACGTCCCGTAACTCCAAATAACGAAGATTTTACGGCCGATTGAAGTTTGGGAAAAATTGTATACTTGCAATCAGCTCTTATTATTCGATCAAGTCTAACAGAAAATTAAACGCCCGTTTTGAACACTTTCGAGTCCGTTTTAGCTTTTCGGCGAAACACGAAAGTTGTTCAGAATGTCGTTTTACTCTGCCGCGAGGCTTGTTAGTTTTAAAATTGCATGATAACGTAAAATTCAAATTTTCGCAATTTATTAGAAATGTAATAGTTGCTGGCAGATTCTTGCAGGGGCATTTTCGACATTTTCCTTTGACTTTCGGGTCTCGGCTAAAACTAAAACGTTGTCCGAAACGTTGTTTTGCATAAAATCTCTTTAGAGTCCAAGTCGTGAAAATATGATTTAGCGGGTCGTTTTGTGCGGATCAGATTTAAGGAAAAATATATATAATAAAAAGTCATTCAAAAGATACTCAGAACATATGATCACGAATAGCTAACTGAGGGGGCAGAGGAAGAGGCGTGTTTATATTAGTTGGTAGTAAAGGAATAGCTGCATGATAAGTAGTAAATATTCAATATTTTAAGGCTGCAAATGAGTTTTATTTGACAAAGTAATACAAGTTAGGGCTTTGGGGCCGTGATCCAGCTGTGACAGTGAACAGGGTTCATTTTTCGACGAAGATAATTATCCATGCTGACTATGAGCATAGTAATGAGGTGTCAATCTATCTGTCAGCGTGATCAGCTAAACGAAGGGAATCAAGCGTTTGTCCGACAAACATATGTTTTGCATAAAATCTCAACTTAGATTCCCAAAAAGGTCTTATAATAATCATTATAAAGTCTAGTGGGGGGGGTGGGGGGGGGGGGGGTGGGTGGTGGGTGGGAGGGGAGGGGGTTGGTAGCGTTAGTGAGTTGCGTAGACTCAAGATGATATTGAGTAGAAGAATAAATTATATCATATTATAAATCTAATCTACAGTAAACTCAATATTTTAACACACACATCATCAGCGATACGCGAATACACTGGTCTCACTCTCAAAGTCACACTAGTGGGGTTAATATGAGACCGTTGGTGCTTTTATAAGGAGTCACAAACACTAGTATTATTGCACTAACTTGGATATTTTTAGGGATTGATGTGGGATGAAGTTGTAGATTGAACGGGGGGGTCTCGGCTAAAACTAAAAAGTTGTCCGGAATGTCGTTTGGAGTAAAATCTCTTTAGAGTCCAAGTCGTGAAAATGTGATTTAGCGGGTCGTTTTGTGCGGATCAGATTTAAGGAAAAATATATATAATAAAAAGTCAAACGTTGACTTTTAAAAGTCAATGGGGTTAATATGAGACTCGTTGGATTTTATAAGGATAACAAACACTATTATTATTACGATCGTGATATTTTGGGTTTGACGACTTTAATGAACGAGGACGTTTTTAAAAATAGAAAGTTTTCAAAAATAGAAAGTTTTCAATAAAATGATACAACTTATGTTTGAAATAAAGATAGTATCTAAAGTATACTAAGTGTTAGGATCTAGGTCGCGCAGGAGGATTTCTCATCACATGTGTATTTTATGCGATTTCTATCGTTGCGATGTACGCATCATTCGATCGTACTTTATAATATAATAACCGAGCGACATAATTATAGGTCGCGGTCGAGTTCGTTATCGGTGACGTTTCGTGATTGATTGATTATTGATCGTGGTCTTCGATCAAGGTGAGTTCATAGCCTCGCTTTTGAACTATTTTTGAATGTTTTATAAACCCGCGAGGGGGATACATGCATGTTTTGAAAAGTGAACACAAGTCGTTTTATACGTACTTGTTGTTGCTTGCTTTATAAATTAAACATAAGCAGTTTTATACGTGTTTGATGTTGTTTGTTTGCGAAAATGGACGCAAGTGTTTTTAAAATGATAATATGATTTCATTGCCATGAGTATATGCCTTTTGTTGTGTGACCGCTAATTACCGAGGAGGTAAACCGCTGAATGCATTAAATAGATCTATTGAGTTTGACAACCCTGTCCGGGGTTTGAATCCGTTGGTGAACACCATGTCAAACGGACATTCTGTATTGAGAGAGGGGTGGTGGCATACTACCCGGTCAAGTATTTTATCTATCATGATAAATGTGTTAAGGTTCGGTACACGGGCTCATGAAAGTTGGAAATAATGGTATGGCTTGCCTAGCTAGTAAGTCATACGTGTTTTGTGGAACTAAACTACGTTTTAATGCGATAAATGTTTTGTGGGAACCAAATATGTGTTCCAATTGTTAAATGTAAACTCTATGAATTCACTTAACCGTTGTGTTGACGTTTTTAAGCATGTATCTCAGGTTTAGGTGCTTTTGTTTGCTTGGATGGGACGAAACGCGGATATCGAAGGACACGGATTTGGTGAAAACTTTATTTTTTTTGGGTAAAAGGGACATTGTCCCCGGTTAAATATATTATACCAAAAAATCGGTTCAGTGCAATGGAATGTACTATTAGATGGTTCTTTCCTATTGGTGTACTTGGATATGTAGTGGTTGTTAGGTCTCATATGGCATGTCATATGAGTAGGGGCTGTTCAAGCTGATTAGCTTGAGGTTAATGTGGCACATAGTCACATTCCATTGTACTTCATTGACTTTTCGGATAAGTACAATGAAATGTGGCTGAGGTGCCACATTAACCTCAAGCAATCGCTTAAACCACTACGGAGATTTCTTAGGACATGCCCCAAGATCCACTAAAACATAGAATACTCTAACAATAGCTCCTATCGGAAAAAACCACTTCACCATACATAAAGCAATAAAAATAAACATGAAATTAATGCTGAATAGACCGAATGCACGACATAGGAAACTTCCAAATATTAGCAAGTATCTGGACATTAGACGTGTGTTTAAACGAGCACGTCAATAGCTTTAAACGAACATTAGTCTTGATCATCTCAATAATCTGGGCTTGAGTTCTCTTTGTCTTCTTGAAAAGCCTACAATTACGCTCTTGCCAAATAAAATAGCATGAAGCCGCAAAAACAAGCTTACAAACCACACTTCTGATCGAACGCATTTTAGCCAAGGGAGAAAGGTAATCAACAATAGCATTAAGGTCTGAAGGAATATTAGGAATACCCGTGAAGCTTTTAAAGTGCTCCTATACCCGAGAGGAAAAACAGCATTCGAAGAATAAATGATCGTGCGAATCCGGTTAAGTATCACATAAAGGACATAGAAGCAGGTTTAAGTTAGTAGAATTACTAACATCCCATTGCCTCAAAAGGTCTTGAGTTTTAAGCTTGCGTTTAATTACCAACAAGAGGTGAATGGTGTGACGTGGAATTTGATGCGAGAACCAAACTACATGAAACCAATCAACCTCAATATTTTAAGGGCGAATACACTCCCAAATAGCTGAAACCAAGAATCCCTCTTCTTGATTACTTAAATTCCGTAAAGTGATACCATCAGCAGCATTAAAATAAGAGGAACAATGCACTCGCAAAATTATGGGTACTTAACCAGCCATTCAAAAGGCCGCAAGCCCACTTACCCATGGCTAAAAATAGTTGCAACCTTTGAATCAAAGAAAAGCCAGCTTCCTATATATGTCCCTAATTCAAAAAAACTTTCGATACTGAGGACCAAATCGAATTCCACTTATCAAACCAAACATAAGTCGAGTACACCCCATTACCCAACTTTAGACCAGTAAAAACCCAAACCAATTGACTTATTAGAAAAAATCTTACGCCAACCCCAAGACACCAATGCCTCTTTAAAGGAATATCCCAAATAAAGAACAACATGTTCCTTTTATACGAGTGAATCCATTTTAACCCATAATTTGAATCCTAACCTGAAAGAATGCTCCAAAAGAGAAGAAATAAGAGCTTTTGCTTTTGAAAACCATCCAATCGTCTACTTCAGAGCCCTCCCTCTTTTTTAGTTAAACACACAACTTCCCAAGCAACCTTAGCCTTACCCTTTTTCATCTCGCCTTGACACCATAGGATCCCTCTCATAACTTGCTCCAATTCAAGCATTAGACTAGAAGGGAGAATAAAAACCGATGCCCAACATGGAACTAAGGACGGAACGAATAAGTTGAGTCCTACCCGCAAAAGATAAAGACTTGTTTTTCCAGTCATTAACCCTCTTTTTAATCCTTTCCATTAACTCCAAACAATCTCAGTGAACAAGACGAGAGGGAACAAGCGGCACTCCTAAATATTTAACCGGAAGCTTCCCTTCTTTAAATGGAAGGATATTGATACATACACTTGACAAGGTACGTCAAATTACAAGAAAATAGGCGGTACTTTAGGAAGACTTCTGAGTGAAACCCGAACATTTTAAACTCATCCAATGAGTCTATAATAACACGAGCCGAGTCCACATCACCATGAGCAAACAAAAATAGATCATCGGCAAAACAAATATTAATGATATTAAGGTTAGAGCAATACCGGTGATATGTAAAAGTATTTGAGTCACGGACCCGTCTACTCAACATAAGAGTAAGAATCTCCATGACAAGCGTAAATAAGTAGGGGGCATTGGGTCCCCTTGGCGCAGCCCTCGTTTACCTTTGAAGTAACCATGAAGAGTTCCATTAATACTTATAGAGAATGAAGTTGTCGTGACACATTCCATAATCCATCCAATCATACGAGGATGAAAACCAAACCCAATCAAGATTAACTTCATAAAGCCCCAATCGACCGTATCATAAGCTTTTTGAATATTCACTTTGAAGGCACATCTAGATGGACCTCTATCCAAGTGGTAATTATGCATTAATTCTTGTGTCAAGAGAATGTTATCCGAGATACGTCTTCCGGGAACAAACGCGAACTGATTTAAACTAACCAGCTCCGATAAGCTTTCTTTCATGCGGTTGGAGATAATCTTATTACAACATGAAATCGGGCGAAAATCATTAATTCTCAAAGGATTTGCAACCTTCGGAATCAAGGCAATAATGGTATGATTGAGTTCTTTCAAAAGAACTCCATTCATGAAGAACTTCTTTATAGCCTTACAAACATCCACCGAAATAATATCCCAAGCTTCCTTAAAGAAGGCCGCCGAGTACCCATTCGGACCCGGGGCTTTATTATCCCCCAAAGAGAATAAAGCCTCTTTAATCTCTTTGTCCGACACCTCACGAATCATAAATGATGCAGCCTCATTCGAAAGACGCTTACAAAATAAATCATTTGAATCAAAATGAGACGTCATACCAGGTTGACCAAGAAACTCCGTATAATGATTTATAAAAGCTAACGGGACCTGATCCCCATCAACCAAAGTACCATCCATATTGCTTATGCTATCAATTCAGTTTCTTACTGCCTGACTTTTCACAAGTTTGTGGAAATAAGCGGTATTTGCGTCTCCAAGCTTAAGCCAATCTATCTTTGCCTTTTGAAAGAGAAATCGTTCCTCCTCAATAAGAGCATTATGAAACGCCTTGATATATGCTGCCTCCTCTTCACGAAGATCTACATTAGACGAATCAGTATCTAAAGACTTTTGGACCTCATCCAATTCATACCGAAGCTTTTTAACATTTTCATTCAAATTTCCTTCATCATACAATAAGTTACGAAAAGGTTTCTTCAATAACTTAAGACGCTTAACGACTTTGAACATCCAAAAACCACTTACGTATTCCAGCCATTAGTTACTATTTCCTTAAATCGAGTATTATGGACCAGGAGATTGAAAAATTTAAACGGGCGAGGCTTTTTCTCACAATTCATAGGAAGCCTTAGAATAGCCGGCGAATGATCTGAGATACGGTACGGTTGGAAGACCGCACATGCTCCCACAAACACAAAATTAAACTCAATATTAGCCATAATACGGTCTATCTTCTTTAAAGTACCATCATTACCCATAGGTTTTTGATTCCACGTAAATCTGAGACCCGTACTATTTACATCAGCAACTTCAATATTTTCCACACACTCTTGAAAATCCCGCATACCCGTATCAATATAAGAAGTGCCAACAGAACTTTCATCCGCAGATAACGATACATTAAAGTCTCCAAGAATACACCATGGTCTATTTCAAATATAGTTCTTATGGATAGACAGGTTATGCCATAGATCACGCCTTTGAATATATCGATTGTGAGCATATATGAAAGAACAAAATAGCTCTTTCTTTTCAGCTTTAAAAGCAATACAAGCATGCATTACTTGATCATTGAAAGAGATAATCACCACGTTGACAATATTAGGGTTCCGGCCTAAAATAATCCGCGAACCCTTAGAGCAAGACAACTCATTTGACGTCCACTTCCACTTCATAAAAACATTAAAACATAGCTTATGCAATTTTGACTTCATCACATGGGATTCCAGAATAGCACAAAGACATAGGTTATTTTCAAACATAACTTGACGAACCTCTGTTTGTTTAGGGGTTTGGTTCATACCCCTAATATTCCAAGAAGCCAAATTATACATTATTGACCACTTCCGAGAGAGTGCTTGCCCCCTTTTGGTTATCACATTCATTATACACTTCTTCCACTTCCTCCTCGTCATCCTTACCAGGATCGCAGTAAGTTGAAGATGTGGCATGCATAGGATCAATATTTCCTTCACCTAGATTCGCACTCATCAGTGATTCAAAAGAATTCCTTGTAAAGAAAATACTAGAATCATCAGACTTGTTAGGGACAGATTTTGTAATCGGCTGAGACTTAGTCAGAATAGGCTCATGAGGTTTATTCTGATCAGGTGGTTTATTCTGGTTCAGTCCCACACCTTCTTCATTATTAGACTGCTTAAAGACAGGCCGATAAATGATGTTTGGTTTGGGTTTAGAAAATTTAATTCCAGCAACTTGCTTTGTAAGATTTTGCTTCTTCTTACCATTCTTGCGATTTACTTTTGTAAATCTGTCGTCCTCCTCCTCTACTGCAGCAGCAGGTACTTTTTCACGTTTAGGGCAATCAACCGCAACATGATCAAAATTTTTACACACATCACACCAAGGAGGAACCCATTCATATTTGATATCCATTGTTTCAAGAGAATGACCAGTCCCATCAGGGAAGGGAATAGCCATAACAATGGAGTCCTTCATAGGGGTAAGCGAAGACACATCAATAAGATCCCTAGCCCTCATTCTTACCCTATAACTTCTTACACATGGTACTGGTATAGGCATCAAGCATGATAGGGCGACCCACTTGGGATGTTATCAAACTTAGCCCAACTTCAGAGTAAGCTACAATTGGTACATTATGCATCTTAACCCAAATGGGAGCAGACGTAATTGTATCTTTTGTAAGCCTTGTATTAGGTGTCCAGATATTCAAAAAAATAGGAACTAGTCGAATCAACCATGGGCCATTCTCAAGAACCTTTTCCATTCCCTCACGTGTCAAAAACTGAAAAAAGAAGAATCCTTTCTTAAGCATTGGACGTTCCAGGCCGAACTTGGCCCAAGCATTCTTCACGTAATTTTCAACCAAAGGGAACGCCAACCTGTGTCCAATGAAGTATCCATAGAGAGTATTTTCAAAACGAGCACTAACCTCTTCCACAGCAGCCAAAGGGATAGCCACAATGGCTCCTTGAACACATTCAGAATTATTCATAACCTTAAGACGAACTGCCTTTGTAGCAGCATGCGAATTAGGGTTTTTCAACAAAGAAGCAAACGAACCTCCACTAGAACCCGTATCCTTCGCCTGCATACTAGGATCATCATTCGTTACAGCTTGAAGCGTAGGCTTATTAGTAACGTTTATTAGTAACGTTATCAATAGAGGTTTTAGGGTTAGCCTCCTTTTCACGCACAACACCATCCAAAGAAACAACGAATGTACCTGGTTGGTTTAGTGCGATACCACGCATAGCCGTTCTTAGTTTCCCATCTTTGATGATTTTACCATCAATGTTTTTAATTTTATCCACAAAGTTACCAGCACCCACGTTACTTTCCTCCATATCTCTCAAACCCACCAATAATAATAAAAATAATAAACAAAAGCGGCCCAACGATTAGGGTACAAACCAGAAACCCTAAATAGGGTTTAGACAATTCGCAAGGCACCACTAACCACCCATCATTAAGAACAGATAGATCAATGAAGAATAATATTAAACCAATGAAGCACCCTAATCAGACGTCAGAAGACGTCTAAAATAGGGTTTATATGCAAACGAATACCTGAATGTGAAAACCCTAAAAGAAACCAACCAAAACCTATAGATCAGAGATTCATCCACTTGTAGGAAACTTCAATCAAGGATAACCACAAGGATCATCAACAGGATTAGGGCCCTAGCAAGATAGAATCAAAGATGGTAGAATTCTAGATGATCAATTAGGGTTTTGTTAGGAGAAGGATTCGCCCACAGATGGTAGATCCCTCTGGTTCTGGCTAGATCATGGAACGAAAATTCCTAACCTTAACCGCCTTATAACACCGTAAGAAGCAACAATTAGTCGGCCTTTGGTATATCCATGGAAGCCATAAAACCATTGAAAAATCAATCAACGTGTTTAAGAAATCCTTTGTAACACATTGATAGTTTTCTATATCACCAAAAAGCTCCCTCTACACATGTGCATCATATTATGAAAGAGTTTTGCACATGCGAGGCCAGGGAACACACTTATAGGTTAAAGATCATATCCATATTAAGCTTATTGATCACATTTTAATCACTATTCTCCCCCTCAAAAATTGCATATGTGGTGACAATTTTTGACTTATCAAGTGAATTAAAATACAAGTTAATATACGTGATAGCTACATTATTTTTAGACGAACCAAGCAATGGGAGAATAGGAATGCATGCCGAATGAACTTATTATTATACTCCCCCTCAATAATAGAATAGAGTAAAACTTTAGAGTGGGAGTTTGTTGAGCACACAATTTTGTAAGATTTTGAAATTGCTTTTTGATGAAAATATCTTGAAAAATTGTGCTCAACAGGAAAATATGTGATATATATCTGATTGAACATTATTTTCCTTAATACTTCTCTTGAGCATTCAAAACTTTGAATGTTTATATGACATTGCTCAAGACCAAAAAGATATGAACTTCCCGTTGTTTAGGATAAATGTACATGAATGAATATTTTCCTTACTTTAGAGACCGAGTCCTAAGCTGACATTTACTTAGAAATTCATAAGAGATAAATTTTGAAGAGACATGTTTAGAAAACTTTGAAACTCCTCGCTCGACCCCCCCCCCCTCCTCCCCTGCCACTTCATTTACACACACGTGTCAATATTAATCAACATTTTTAGGTGCGTAAATGTTATCGAATGTCGAGAGACATGTTAGAGAAGATTATTTTTGGTATTTTTGAAATTTTTTTATTTTTTATTTTGCTTTTATAGGTTTTATATTTTTCTTTTCTGATAAATATTTACAAAGAATTACCGAGATTTTGCAAGACGTTCAAGTTCCCGAGGAGACAAGCTGTGTATACCAAGGTGACGAACCAAATAGTTGAATCGATCCACTGGAAGAGCTTTGGTGAAGAGGTCGGCCAGTTGGTAATTCGTCTTGACAAAATACAGTTCAGTCGTACCCTTTTCTACGTGCTCCTTAATGAAATGGTAGCAGACATTGATGTGCTTGGTTCTTGAGTGTTGGACCGGGTTGCAGGATCCTATGGCTGATTTTGAATTACAATAGATATGAATCTTGTTGAAGTGAAAGCCATAATCCGTTAACTGTGTCCGCATCCAAATGACTTGGGCACAACAAGCCGATAGAGACACATATTTTGCTTCCGCAGTTAACAGCGAAGTACAGTCTTGTTTTCAAGGACCAGCTAACCAGTTTTTCTCCTAAGAATTAAGCTCCACCAGAAGTACTCTTGAAGGTGTCTTTACATCCCGCATAATCAGCATATGAGAATCCAGTAAGTTCAAAACCGGAGTCCTTCATATATCGGAGACCCATATTGACTGTACCATGAAGATATCGAAAGATCCTTTTGACTTCTTTGAGGTGTTTCTTGGTTGGCTTAGCCTGGTACCGAGCACATAAACAAGTAGCATGTAAAATGTCCGGTCTACTTGACGTAAGATACATTAT
>BQNB010096236.1:0-12433 GCA_026074375.1 Tanacetum coccineum
AGTTTTTATTCCAGATTTGTATTTCAGTGACTGGTTTTTGTATTGTGTGACATCTGTTTGATTGCTTTCAATAAATGAACATGTATTGAATCATCAAAGCTGAACTCAACACATGTTCAATATGCGACATAGCGAGCCCTTTTTCTGTGCTAGTTATACTGTTAGTTCCCGTTTATCTGAGACAAAATACTGTGATCATGAACTAAAAATATGGGATGGTCCAACTCGCCTGACCCATCACTCGATTACATCCCCAAGATACGAGATTTGATTTATTTGATCAATCGTATATACTACAGAAACAAACCTCACCCTTAGTTTTTAGGGTAAACCAATACAGAAATGAACCGAGTATATTGAAAGTACACAGGTTACAAATAATATGGGAGTATAATTTCTTCGAATAATAGCAACAGCACAGGTGATTAATTGCTAGTAAAACGCCTCAAAAAAGTCTCATGAATTGCTACCAGGCTTAGTAGACATTATAACACTCACACCAAATCATCTCTCGCACTCGTAATCAAATATATTTAAAGTAATTGCATAAACTTCTGTGAACCGATGAAAATTTTACTTTTGGAAGCTAAGGCTAGAGAAAAAATCATCCATGTCTGCTGTTGCTGAAGTTGAATAACCAGTGGATTTACCGAGCCCAGATCCTGTACCCATCGCTCTACCCATATACAGTGAATTTGGTAGTCCTTTGTCCTTTTCTTCGGTTCCCGCTGACAGACCGCCAACAATCCCCACATCCGTCAGATCCACCTTCTTGGCTGCCACCACAAACATATAGCTAAAATCACACGGTTCACGCACAGACTCGCCGCTAGATTTGTCAAACCGGTTACTTATCAATGGGTCAATTTGAGTTGTAATGCATCTCAAATGGGTCAAAAAAAGGTTGCAAGATGCCAAAAGTCAATTTTCAATGCACATGGCCTCCTTAATCGCTTTAAAGAAAGATTTAGAAATTTTTGAAAAATAAAAATTTTGAAAAAAAGAAGTTTCGAAAAAAAAATTCGAAAAAAAATATTTCGGAAAAAAAATATATGAAAACCACAGGGACGATTTTTACAACTTTATATGAAAAAACGAAAATACCCTTCAAGTTAGTCAAACTAACGAAATGTTGGTCAAGGGACTAAACCCGTAATAAATCAAAACCACAAGGACCAAACCCGGTGAAAAAAAGCACAGGGACCAAAAATGTAGGACCCGACAAACCACAAGGACGATTTATGTAATTAACTCTATTGTAAAGGTCGAAAAGAAAATTTGAAAAACAGTGGTTTTTTATATTTTTACCTACGACACGTAACACGATCCAAATTGCCGGTACCTGATCACAGAAGGAATCATTCATTTTCTCCGTATACACAAACACATGACAGTCGTTCCTAGCAAACCATATTTTTGAAAAATAAAAATTTTGAAAAAAAGAAGTTTGGTTAGTGCTGAACTCGTCAGTAACTCTGAAATAAGGAACCTTCTGACCCGTGTAGAACAGGTTCAAGCTAATCATCCCATCTTTTGTAAACACTATGTTAGTTGATGCCCTATATGTTGTAAACACCATATATCCAAATTTTAATTAAAAAATGAGTAAATTGCATAAATCGTCCTTAAAGTTTGGCCAAATTGCATGTTTCGTTTCAAACGTTATAAAAGTGCAAGGATCATCCCTGTGGGAAATCTTTGGTGCAAGTATGTCCTCTGCACGGTTCCCACAGGGACGATATCTATGGCACAAGGTTACCCACAGGACGATCCTTGGCTGTCGTAACGTTTGGGACGAAACATGCAATTTGGCAAAACTTTAAGGACGATTTATGCAATTTACTCTAAAAAATGTTATAAATAAATATAGTTTGGTGTGAATTGCATAAAATTATTTAAGCGGATTAGTTAAGTACCTTTTTTGCCTTTTGTTCATGAAACTAAAAATAGTAGTAGGACTTGAAAAGTAGTCATGGGCCAAGAAAAGTAGTCATGGGCCAAAACGACGTCGGATTACTCCAATTTTAGTATAATTTAGGTTTTCTTGGACTATAAATAAAACCACCACAATCATAATATAATATTTTTAATCTAAAGGTCGATCATGGATCGATTACATTCAAGCAACATGCTCGACATCTTTTTCAAGAGTACCAGTAAATGTTTGGCTCGTTCAGGTGCGTATCAAAAGGTATGGTGCGAGTACATTGATGATCGTTACCTTACGACTGTTCACGATAAACAAGTCATAGAAGAACCTACACCTATCTTATACCATACTCGCCTTTCTCAAGATGGAAAATTCCGCAGCTTATGTTTCCATGTTATTGAATCCAAACAAACTGAAACTGGAACTCCTGTTACTTATGTCTTGGAGCCGTTTTTGGAGTTTTTGCGCAAGAAACCTCTGAAGAAATCTTTAGAAGTGCGAATTCACGTCCGAGGTTCATGTAATGGGCTGATGTTTTTGTCACAAGACGATGGTTATGCGGTAACCTCGTTGGTTGTGGTCCATCCTCTAAAGAAAGAATGTTACAAGGTTCCACCTCTTCCTATGCGTTTTGATTTGTCCATGTTCCGAGAGTCATGTGGGCTTGGTTTTGATGCTTCCACCAACACTTTGAAGATAGTGTGTGTTTTGCTTAAAGATCATGGCGCAGTAAGGAAAAATCTATGCACACTGGTGCATGAAATTGGCACAAACTCATGGCGGGAAATACCCCAAGTCCCGCCTTATCATATAACGGATGGAGCCGTATTTGCTAATGGTTGTTTGCATTGGTTGGTTAGTCATATTGACATCATGACCGAAGATGGTGGAAGACCTGTAATACGGTTTGATGTAGAAAAAGAAGAATTTGGGCTGATTGATCCACCCAAAAGAATGTGCGATATATGGAGAGGTCACAATAGCTGTATTGACGATCACTTGGTTGATCTAAATGGTGAAGTTGGATTTGTGTGTGTTAGGACCATGGAAATTTGGGTATTGAAGCAAAGAATGGGTTACCATACTGCTCGGCTTGAAAATACAATTGTTCTGTTGGCCGCATAGACGTTTTTAGGGTTTGGAATAAAAGACGGGGATATGCTAATAAGAAACGGTAGGCATTGGTATAAGTTCTTCATATTCAATCTCAAAAGTGGATCGTTCTACATAAAACCAGCTGTGCTTCAATCCATGTAAAATGATGTGATCCGAATATTTTTATGCATCCCAATAAGCTGTTTTCAATCCATGGCATTGGCACAAATTCGTCCCCGTTGAAAAAAACAAATTTGAAAAGAAGTTGCCAGCATTTACTATCTTGTTATTAGGTATTAGAATTCAGATTCGTGTATCGTTGCTTTCAATGTTTTTGTTCCAGATTTGTATTTCAGTGACTGGTTTTTGTATTTTGTTACATCTATTTGATTGCTTTCAATAAATGAACATGTATTGCATCATCAAAGCTGAACTTTTTCTTACATCTATGAGTCTAACTGCTTTCACCATAAGTCATCTTTAAGACAAGGCGGGACGGATTAGCTATCGTGAAAAAGTTTTGTCGTGCCCACACGTCATGGTTTTAAAGAAAAAAAGAAAGATGACGGGATGGTTTTAAAGGAGTGTCAGATGAGGAATGTGCATATACAACTAACTCTATGGATCTTTTGGAGATGCAATTTCAGTTTAATGTTGAAAGAAAAAAAGAAAGATGACGGGATGGTCCAACTCGCCTGACCCATCAGTTTTGCCACCTCGATTATATCCCCAGGATACGAGATTTGATTTATTTGATCAATCGTGTATTATATAGAAACAAACCTCATCGTTATAAGAAGTTTAGTGTAAATCAATACAGAAATTAACGGAATATATTGAAAGTACACAGGGTATAATTTCTTCGAATAATAGCAACTACATAGGTGATGAATTGCTAGTAAAACGCCTCAAAAAAGTCTCATGCATAGCTACTAGGCTTAGTAGACATTATAACACTCACACCAAATCATCTCTCGCACTCGTAATCAAATATATTTAAAGTAATTGCATAAACTTCTGTGAACCGATGAAAACTTTACTTTTGGAAGCTAAGGCTAGAGAAAAAATCATCCATGTCTGCGGTTGCTGAAGTTGAATAACCAATGGATTTGCCGAGCCCAGATCCTGTACCCATCGCTCTACCCATATACAGTGAATTTAGTAGTCCTTTGTCCTTTTCTTCGGTTCCAGCTGACAGACCGCCAACAATCCCCACATCCGTCAGATCCACCTTCTTGGCTGCCACCACAAACATATAGTTATAATAACATGTCAAACCATTTACTTATCGTTTTAAAGTAAGATTTAGACAATTATTAAACTAGCTGTGGTCATAAATACATAAATCAGCGACTAAGAAAGAAAAGCTTACGTCCGGATATATTGAGATCAATTAGTCCACGGCTCAAGGAATCAGCCCAAACTCTAGATTTTACTTGGAACCCATCCTTTTTCGATGATGCAACAGAAGTTTTATGATTTTGATTGTTTGAGCTGTTGCCGCTATCCCTGGAATTCTGGGTAGTTGGCTCTGTGGATGATGCTGAATCAGTATGAGAAGTACGTAAATGAACCAAAGAAGTCGGAAGTATCAAAATTGTTCATTGGAACAGCAGCAAATGGATCAACTAAGTGGATGTTAGATTCTGCGGGCTTCGTCTCAATGTGAATTGTTGATTATTTTGTATTTTACACGTGGCGTTTTCTGGTATTTTAGGGCCAAGATGATGGTTTCAAAAACCTTGTTTTATATAGGTTATAGATATAGATAGATAGATACTTAAGGCAAAATGATGGCAATTTTTTTCGTACATATACATGTGCATATAAGTTCACCCGCAAGGACTTGCATACATACATTCAAATTCCTTTATATGCACCATAAGCATTAGAAAATAAAATATTACAACTCCAAAAATTCTTTTAAAAAGAATAGAGAGTACAAAGCTCAACACGATGACGTTAAAAATAAAAAACAAACAATAAACTTATGTTTAAAAAAACCGTAAGAAAAAACTACATGTTGTTGATTGCGAAAAAGAGTATAACAAAGACACTTAGAATCTATAAAGGATATCTTTGCACGTCATTAGTGGAATTGTTGTAGTTGCCATCTTTGCCACAACATAGCCTAAATATAGTCCCACTTCTCGATCACGAAGATGATTAAGCCACAAAGTTTCTATCTCAAGCCACTGCACAATCAATAAAGGCATGCATAGAAAAATTATCACGTTAAAAGAACATGTTGTGATCATGTGCATAAGATAAACTTTGTTTAGTAGTTTGTTTCATAATATGTGGTTTAAATTTTGTGATAATAAGGTTAAAGTACACCAGATTCATGTTTGACAACATATTAGGCTTGAGTGCTTGACCACTTTATATGGAAAAGGAAACTATTTCTCACAGCCCGTACAATTAATAATCCGAGTAGTCTCAATATTACACTTGAAAGCACATCAACAACTGCTTATTCAAGTCAATAACTAAACCACCTAAAAACTATATATTAGACTTAATAATACTATCACAAATTTAAAAAACTACCATTCAAATGTACGCCATAAGTACAACTAACTTATTCTATTCTCAGAAGTTAATACATCTATAGCTATAATATCAAAACGAAAGGCATACTACTCTGTACCTTAGCATGAGTGAACTCCTCATCACTCCTTTCCTCAAACTAACCAAGCAAGCGCGGGCCATGGCCATGACTCAAGATCGATTCAAATGTCCTAATTTTCACTTCCCTTTTTTTTAAGAAAATACCTGATAATCCCTCGTAGATCTGAACCAAGACAGTTCTTTCAACATTCTTAATTATTGGCAACTTTCAACTAATATCAGCTCCCTTGTTTGTGGGTTGGACCTGCGTTGGTCCAAATTATTGGCAATATCAAATAAGACCATAAATGTTACCCAACAGCAAGCTCACCTTGTGATGCCTGTATATATGAACTTTAAATTCGATTTATAACATACCTGAGATTTTGAGAATGTAGTGTGGGCACCTTTCCTAGATCCTTTTGTGACACCTTGTTGGTTTGCCAAGTCAGCAAGAATGTTGTCTAAGTATGAGAGGAAAAAATCACGAAGGGCTTCAGTATATTGTTTGTTGATCCATTCCACTGACGTCTTGTAAACGCCCGCCCTCAGGAATATGTGGCACGGGATTCTGCATTTAAAACATTTCAAAATATATAAGATGAAGAAAATGAAAGTTCATGTTGATCCAAAGTGCTCAATTTAGTATTTAGATCTAACTTTTATTGTTTAATGATATATTGACATGTAAAACAGCGTAATGTTCACACTAATGTATACACGATAAATGAATTGTAAACAACAGTTTAATTGTTTGGTTTTCATGCACTTCGATGCTCATACCATGATATCACATAAATTAACTGACATGACATTCATAAGTCCTACACATTGACATCGCAAGTTTAAATCCTTTTATTCTATTACATGATATAGACATAGTGCACAATTTCGAGAAGAGAACTTACATCTGCAACCTTGGCAATGTGACACTCAATAAATTTACCCACCGAAACTGTAAAACAGGCAAAAATGCCTGTCCAAAATAGTCAGTAAACCTCATCAACTGTATATCATCTTGTCCCTCGTACGAAGCCTACAATAAACACATGTATAACATTAGTTCCTATTATTTAAATCAATAACTAAGCAAAACTTTAGGTGTCTTGAAACTAATCATGAAGTTCTAAGCCAGCTACATGATCTACAAAACCAAACTAACACTAATCATTATCCTAGCATTATACAAAACTCAGTAGCTACGAAATATACAAATTAAATTCAAAACAATCCTACATACAAAACCCACCGTTTGATGCGACCCAAGAATAAACTTTTCTTTCACCACTTAAGGCCAAGTCACTTGAGAGAAAAGTGGGTCGCTCAACTATTATATAAATCATTAAAAATGGGTTGTGTGTATTTCAAATACACATGAAGTGAGTTTTAAAGGCTTTAACTCGTTCCCTTTTTAGCTATATATTTTTATTAGAGTCATTTAAGCAACACCACCCAAATCGACCCATACATAAGTAAGCAGGTTAACATTGCCACCTGATCACCTCTAATGTACATGCGACCTATAACCATGAACCACAACAACGGACAATAAAGTAGGTAAGAAACATCCAATCTCATAGTTGTATTAGTCTTTACTGAAGCATCTTCAAATCACGGAGTTAATTGGAAATGAATACTATAAAGGGAAAATAATAAGTACCTTGAAAAGCAGGATTACGGTAAGATCTACGATCCATAAAATCATTAGTAGCATGACAAAGGATCCCGAAGAGCGATTATTTGCAACATCGTTTTTTACATGCGTGTTTGTTAAAAAAAATTGTAAAAGTGTGTGAAAAATTAGAAGATTAAAAAAAAGTGAGTATTTATTACACTCTAAGGGTTTTTTTCACTACCTCTTATAAATTCCAACTGTTATATTACGTTCGAAAAGAAAAAATAAAATGAAATGATGTGAGCTGGCAACGATGGCTCGAGACGTAAAAACGCCATGCAAGGTGTGCGCCTGACGCCTCGTGCTGCATTTTCCGAGAAAACGTCACCTTCAGCGCATGACACCAAATGCTCTTGCGGACACCAAGGTTATCTCCCGTCTATAGTATTATAGTATCATCACACAATTATAACTTGATGACAATTGACACGCATGCCCTATTGATATTGTTGTCTTGCCATGTGATCACATCCTACTTTTAAAATATTTACTTACTTTCTTTGAAAGCCGCCTTATGCAAAGTGACAAAACACGAGAAAGCCTGCATTAAAAATCAACACATGTTTATTCCTTTTGCGTTTGATACATTTGGTTTCCTTGCACCGGAGGCGGTGGAGCTACTTAATAGAGTTCAACGAGTTATGAAAAGTAATGTTATGACGCCTAGATCCACAAATGTGGTTTTCCATAGGATTAGCTTTGCAATCCAAAAAGAGCTAGTGGTGCAGCTTGTTGCTCATTTGCCTTCCACCACTATGTAAATAATAAGTTATAATTCGGTCAATGACCGAGATAAAATGCAAATTAGGTTATACAATTTTTACTTTCTTCTATAAGTAATATAGAAAGAGACATGCTTCACTAATTTACAAGCAAAATAAGTAGTGTCTCTTAGACTCATAATTCTCCGTAGGTATAACTTTCTTCTTTTACCAAAGTTATCAATTCAAATATCCAAAATTTCGGATAAGAGTTTTCAATTTAGATATCCGAAATTTTTGTTACATGTTAGATTCATTATGGGGCGTTTTGATTTTTTTGTTTTGAGTTTTCATATAGAACCTAAAACTGAACTAAAACTTTCGGTTTTTAAAAACAAAAAACATTTTTAGAATTGGTTCGGTTTTTTTGGTGCAGTTTTTTGGTTTTGTTTCTCTCCCCTGTTTTGATGTTAAATAACTTTTTTTATTTAACATATTAGTGGATTAAGTATTATTTATGTGACACAAAATTTTCAAGTCCAAATTCATTTTGAAAAAATCAGGAACTTTAACAAAAATTACATTAGGCGATCAATATTCATTGGGTTCCCGTGAACCTCCCGGGCACCCCCTTAGGTCCGTCTAGAACTAACATTAAAACAAGAGTAAACTGCAAAAATCATCCATGTGGTTTGTACTTTTTGGCACTAATCATCCCTAACCGATACTATTGACACTAATCATCCCCGAGTGATGAAACGTCCGACAAAAATCATCCTTGTGTGTTTTAAATGACATAATTACCCTCCATATGTTTAAACCACAAGGATGATTTTTGCAATTTACTAAAAAAACTAATGTTACAATTATTATTATTATTATTTTTAATTTTTTTATAAACATCACTTCATTATTATTATTATTATTATTATTATTATTATTTATTATTATTATAAACATCACTTCATTAGAAATTTAAGGGATTTATAAAAAATTATTGGGAAGCCGAGATATTATCTAGGCCCCCACTCCTTGATGTGTGTTTATCGCCTTTGACACAAACCATGATGGCTGATTGATGCGGCACAACGTAAACGTGTGAAGGGGAAACAAAATCAGCCATCCTGGTTTGTGTCAAAGGCGGAAGTCCCAGCCAGATAAACACACACATCAAGGAGTGGCGGCCTAGATGATATCTCGGCTTCTTAATATTTTTTTGTAAAATAAAATAAGTAAATTACAAATAAAGTGATTTATAATAATAATAATAATAATAATAATAATAATAACGCCTTTGACGCAAAAGAGTGAAGGCCCAGATAGTATCTCCGCTCCCCTCTAATTTGTTGTAAATTCTATTATTATAATGAAGTGATGATTTAATTAAAAAAATGATACATACCCTTTCTTTTGCATTAGATTTTTCATCAGGCGTCTTCATCTACAAAAACGTTTCTCCCCCAGTTGCTGTCTATCTTTTTAAATGCATTTAGTAAGTCCATTGCATGGAGTGGCAGTCCATCTATTTCGATACAGATCATTCGTCCATCGGGAATGAAATTTTGCGAAAACAAAGTTTTCGTTTTGGGTTAAAATACTTATTCATCTCCGTTTTTTTTAAAACTTTAACTTGAATCGTCACTGCTGAATTCAATCAAGAGCAGAGTCCCCCATGTATTTGCACTTGAAATCAGAGGAATCCATTTTTTTTAAACGCGATAATATTAATTATTAGATGAAATCCCTGTCCTTTGCGAGAACTACACTTGAAGTATCTCAGATAATTCTAATAAATCAGGTTTTCGAGGGTGATATTTTTGTTATTGGTCCCAGCCAATAATGGCTTTGAGTCCCCCTCCTTACCATTCAATTACAGATGCATAGATCGTCTCACGTTGTGTGACTAGCGTGACCATTTCGTGAGGTTTAGTGTGATCGATTTTCTGATGAGATTGATTCGGTTGTGTGTTTTGTTTTCGATCGAAAGCGTGCCAATTGAAGCAAACAGATGATGACTCCCAATCCAGATCTTGTTTAGATCTTCCAATATCGCCAACATCTGTGCACCATTTTTAATGCAAACAGGGTCTGCTTTTAGAACTTCACCACGTTGACGACGACCATAATTGACAACAACAGGTCGGTAATGTTTTAGTCAATTCATTTCCCCTTTGACTTAATTATAATTAAATGTGTCAAAACTTGCCACAACTACAAAAAAACATCCCTCCACGCAAGCTTTGCAACCTGAAAAGGACAGAAACAACCAAGTCTCGTCCTTGGTTCAGTAAACACAAAACCGCCTATAAACCAATGTAATCTTCTTATTCTCCGATGTTGTTGCAGGTTGTTCATCTAGTTGAAGCTGGCGATTAGGCCGTGTGCGTGGTACACGACGCCGGTCTCTGATTTCTATGAAAATGGTTCCAGAAGCATCCAATGTCGTTAAAGAGCCAACAAATGTGTATATTCGTATGAAGCTGGCATTGGTGATTACCTGTCTGTCATCTATTGTTACAGGTATTTGTAGTGCTCACGTCTGCATTACAGGTATTGGTGGTTACCTGTTGTTCTTTTGGTAGAAGCTAGCGATAAGGTCGTGCACGTGGTACACGGCTCCGATCTCTGATTTCTATGAAAACGGATCCAAAAGCATCAGACGTGTTAAAGAGCCAACGAATGTAGTATATTTGTATGAAGCTGGCATTGGTGATTACCTATCTGTCGTCTATTGTTACAGGTCTTTGGAGCCCTCATGTCAGCATTAAGATGCATATCCAAATCAATCGAAAGTGCTTGCTATACATAAGTATGTAGGAAGGATGTAATGGAAAGTACATACAGGTTGTGTGTTGAGTACACTAAATTTAATAAGAGTCTTAATGATTTAAAAACTTAATTAAGAGTTATTATAAGGAATTACAAAAGTCATATTATTAATGAAATTTAGCATTGTTTAATTATTTTCTTATGAAATTTTAATGACTTCAATATACATATTCGGTTATGAATTGAGAGGAAGATGAAAAGATTGCCAAAAAATTAATGATTTAATCTAATCCAATGCCTATAAAAACTGGCCAAAATCACATGCACAAACACAAAAGTTACAACTTAATTTTAGTAGGCTTAGCCATATGAATGTCCATGAGTCCATGCTAATATTGGTTGTTGTCTTCACAGATATAAAGTAGTTAAAGCAGAAAGCGAAGGCCATACTGTTGTGCAAACCTAAGATGGTTGCTCTTTTTCTTTTGGTTGGAACAAGCATAGACAGCTTGGCACGGGCTTAATTAAAAATGGTGAGTGACATTCTAACAATTGTAAAGATGATATTAAGGTGGTGTTTGTTTTCTGAAAAGAGCCTCTTAACAGCCTCTTAATCTGAACCATTCACACGCCTTCAGACATTTGGCTCATTAAGTGCGTTTGTTTTTTCTTCTCTCGTTCAGACGCGATCAGAGGTTGAAACCTCTTAACGAACTAGATGTGGAGGGGGTGTCTTTAAAGAGCCAACGAATGTAGTATATTCGTATGAAGCTGGCATTGGTGATTACCTGTCTGTCATCTATTGTTACAGGTATTTGGAGTGCTCACGTCTGCATTACAGGTATTGGTGGTTACCTGTTGTTCATTTGTAGTATAAAAATTTTGAAAAAAAGAAGTTTTGAAAAAAAATATTTCGGAAAAAAAATATATGAAAACCACAGGGACGATTTTTACAACTTTATATGAAAAAACGAAAATACCCTTCAACTTAGTCAAACTAACGAAATGTTGGTCAAGGGACTAAACCCGTAATAAATCAAAACCACAAGGACCAAACCCGGTGGAAAAAAGCACAGGGATCAAAAATGTAGGATCCGACAAACCACAAGAACGATTTATGTAATTAACTCTATTGTAAAGGTCGAAAAGAAAATTTGAAAAACAGTGGTTTTTTATATTTTTACCTACGACACGTAACACGATCCAAATTGCCGGTACCTGATCACAGAAGGAATCATTCATTTTCTCCGTATACACAAACACATGACAGTCGTTCCTAGCAAACCATATTTTTGAAAAATAAAAATTTTGAAAAAAAGAAGAATTTCGAAAAAAAATTCGAAAATTTTTTTTTCGGAAAAAAAATATATGAAAACCACAGGGACGATTTTTACAACTTTATATGAAAAAACAAAAATACCCTTCAAGTTAGTCAAACTAACGAAATGTTGGTCAAGGGACTAAACCCGTAATAAATCAAAACCACAAGGACCAAACCCGGTGAAAAAAAGCACAGGGACCAAAAATGTAGGACCCGACAAACCACAAGGACGATTTATGTTATTAACTTTATTGTAAAGGTCGAAAAGAAAATTTGAAAAACAATGGTTTTTTATATTTTTACCTACGACACGTAACACGATCCAAATTGCC
>BQNB010096236.1:13701-25672 GCA_026074375.1 Tanacetum coccineum
TAAAGTTGTACGTTTGTGACTATGTCGATTATTTTAAAGTTGAATCGGTACTTTTGTAATATTTTTTTCCCTCTATTTTGCGCCAAAAATTTTAAAAAATAATAAAAATAAATATTGGGCCGGGGGAGCCCAGGCCCAAAGTGAAAGCCCAGTACTGTAGAAGCACTATAGCTTCTACTATACAACGGTAAATGTATGTATTGTAATTAATCAGAAAACTCCAAAATGGCAAAAAAAAAATCAAATAAGCTTGAAGAATAAGTGTGCGCTATGTCTTCAATTGTGCAATTAGCCGTTATCATTGTATGTAATCGTGCACTGTTTCTGCAAAGAAAATCACTTTGAGTCTTGCGTCTGCCACTCTACATGATGCCCTCGAGCTCATTGTAAATTGTGGATATATGAGACTTTTTTTATTTGTGTCATGTCCCTCAGCTTCTTAATCGTGCTTGCTTATGAATTTCAGAATCCTTTTGTAGTCACTTGCATTTCGTATTGGATTCCATGATTTAATTTCTTCACAAGTTGGAGTAATTGAGTTTCTTGTTTCTTAATATGACACTGTGAATAGGTGACGTAACTAAATTTTTAGATGACCATCCTGGAGGCGAGGAGGTCCTTCTATTCGCAACTGGTAAGACACAACTCAATAATTTGCAGGCATCTAAGCATACGATTGTCTTGTAACATTTTAATTATGATATTATAGAGAAAGATGCGACAGAAGATTTTGAAGATACGGGCCACAGTCAAAATGCAAGAGATATGATGAAAGATTACTAAACTCGATACCAATAGTATGCCTCAGAACAACAGCTACACGCCACTTTCAAATTCAACCACGGCTTCCAAATCATCCAAACAAGCTTCTCGAAGTTCATCTACCAACATGTTGTTAACTTTTGTGTTACCGATACTAATCTTGGTGTTAGCATATCTCTATTACTTTGCTAAGAAAGAAGCAGTAATCAGCCTTAAGTGAGTGCATTTTTGTAAACATTTTGCACGTGTTGTGCGTGTGCAATAAAGACTTATATGTATGTATGATTGTATTTGCCAACTGTTGATTGTATTGAGCTTTTGAATTGTTCCATCACCTGTGTGGCAGTGTCCACATATTGGTTGTGTACGTGTGTTGTATTCTTTATGGTTATCGACTAAATATGATAACGCTAGAAAAGAAATGACCAAAGTGGGCCAAGAAACCATATACGTACCTACTAAATATGAATGGTTATTATCAGTGGGTCGAATGAGTATTGTGGACTTGTACGAGTCATCAGGATCTCGGGGATATGTCGTTGGATCTGAGAATAAAAGAAACCATATTCGAGTTGACCTGTTATAAGTGGTAGGGATGTGTGTTATTCAGTATCGGGACATATCTGATTTTTATGTTTGTTCAGTCTTATCATGTGATATGTTATCTGTCTTGATACATAGGCATTATTGTGTTAATGAACCCACCTGGAACCGAAACTTGAACTTAAGAATGCATCTGTTCATGCTCACGTACTTTATCACCGGTGTCAAGTCTTTGGTCTGTCGGGGAAGAAAAAGTGCATTCTTTTAATAATCATGGGAGGAAAACGTGCTCTTTTCATAATAAACCTGGTGTCTGACATTTTACTGCCTAATTTTAAACATTACGAATTAAAGTACCTAAAAGAATATGTCACTCTAGCGATAAGAAATAACCAAAGCGTTCTGTATTTGATTATTTATAAAATCTGATATACAAATAAACTTACAACGTGATAATTGTGACAACTGTGCTTTGAGCAGGTTAGTCAAACCGTTGGTATTTACTTGAATATCATTATGTGTTATAATAATTATGTGTTTATGTGATCTTATGTGAGTTTGGCTACCAATCCATGGAGCGTGATCGTCTCATTGTGATTAAGTTTATGGTTGTTATGGGCACTTCATTTTGGTCAAATTTTAGTGACAATGAAAATGATGGTATAATTTTGTGTGTGCACGTATTTATATGTATATGTATACGTATTTATATCTTTAAGTGTTACTAGATAGTGAAATTAAAAGTTTGGTTTAGAAAATATGGAAATTTAAACTTAGTTTTATTAAGATAGTAAAATAAAATTTGAAATGAAATTTATTTATAGTTATTTAATTTAAAAGATTTTCTAAAATAAATAAATGTTTTTATAAAAATATCAAAATTAGTGTGTAATTATGTAAATAATAATAATTAAAAAAAAAAGGACGACCGGTTGGGGTGGAAAAGAAGAAAAAGGAAACCCAATTTTAGTTTAAGTATGATTCTATTTAGGTAATTATCAAAACTCTTTTCCAACCCTATAAATATAAGAGTTGAGATCCTTAAAAAACAAGGGTAAAAAAAAACAAATGGATTAATTCTAACCACTCATTTTTTCATCATCCACTTTCTCACCTTTTTCTTAAAACTTAAATATCTAGCAAACGATAAATCGTTAAACGAAAAAAAATACACCATCGCGACGAGTATTTTTTTATCTTTCTATAGAGGGGCACTTGTATATACTTTCGACGAACTTTTTTCGATTTTTTTTTTCAATCACGTCAGAAAAAATCTCATGGGATTTTTTGAAATCACATGAGATTGTAATTCAAATCTCATGTGGATTTTTTCAGACGTGATTGTAGAAAAAAACGGAATAAAGTTGTCGAATGTATCGCATTCGTGTAATTTATTATCTTTTTTAGAGGGCATTCTATATACTTTCGACGAACTCTTTTTTCGAATTTTTTTTTCAATCACGTCTGAAAGAATCACATGAGATTTGTATCACAAATCACATGTGATTTTATGAAATCACAGAGCGGACTGTGATACAAAATCTCAGTGATTTTTTCAGAGTGATTTTTTAAGATTGTGATTTTGACGATCTCTTTTTTCGAATTTTTTTTTTCATCACGTCTTAAAAAAATCACCTGAGATTTTATCACAAAATCACATGTGTATTTATGAAATCACTGTGAGTTGGTGATACAAATTCTCATGTGATTTTTTCAGACGTGATTGAAAAAAAAAATCGAAAAAAAGTTCGTCGAATGTTTCACATACGAATATTTTTTTTTATCTTTTTATAGAGGGGCAACTTCTATATACTTTCGACGGAAAAAAAAGTTCGTCGATAAAATCACATGAGTTTGGTATCATAATCACAATGTGATTTTATGAAATCCAAGAGATTTTTCAGACGTGCTGAGAAAAAAAATCGAAAAAATAAGTTTCGTCGAAAGTATATATAAGTGTCCCCGGTATTTAAAACTAGTTTTATTTAGAAGGATGTCTAAATAAATAAAGGTTTTTATAAAAATAACAAAATTAAAGGGTTTTTGTGTAAATAATAATAAATAAATATATAATTAGGGGTGTTTGACCGATTGGTGGAAAAAAAGGAAAAAAAGAGTCTTATTAGGAAACAAATTAGTGTTAGATAGGGATTAGGAATATTGGTGTAGCCTATAAATACAAAAACCTCTCCTCCCTATTCTTTTAATATCCAGTCGAACCAAGAGCAGAGAAAAAAAAAGAAAGATTTTTTTTATTCAAGATCAATTTGGTGATTTAGTGTTTCAAGAATCAAGGATTAATGTATGTTCATAAACCCTAATTGTTTAGTTTTCTTTAATTCATGTAACAATAAAGTGATGGATAAATTAGGGTTCATAAAAATCTATAAATTTATAATGTTAAACTTAATTAGAAGTGTTTAGGGTTTAATTAGGGTCATATTGATGTATCCGGTTAGAGTTAGAACGCGATAAAATTGAATTTAGGGTTGAGCAGAATTTTGAGTCATCTTGTTCGAATGTTATATCATGATTAGTAACGAGATTTTTGATGAATCTTATGTCTATTGATAAGTTTAGAGAGTCTAGTTTCTGAAAAATACGGTCCCAAAAGGTTTTGAGGTCGGGAAGTTAGTCAAATAATTTTCGCAAGAAAAGTTGTCAAAAAAGTAAATTCGGGTCAGATTTGGGTATGATTTCGAGGAGTAAAACCCCCCACTTAAATTTCAAATTTGGGTTATCCAAAAATCATGAGTTATATTTTAGGTGTCTATTAACCCTAGTTCGAAGGGCTAGCGATAAAACATTTTCTAAGTATTTTTAAGGACGCCAAACTTTTTGGTGTGTGTTTAGATCCGAATGTGAGTATGTTGTAAAGATGAATTTTTATAAAATAGTTCCACTTAGTATTATTTTTTCTAAAAAATCACAATGACTCACAACTCATTGGGGAGCTATGGGATGTAAGCAGAACCATCAATTAGGTGTTTTAGTATGTTATTTGTGGTCATGAAATGACTACAGATTTCTGCCAGAAACTAAAAAGTTAGAAGTTAATGGTTAAGGTTATATAGAGTATGAAAATGATTTGGGTGATGTATATAAAGGATTATAAACTTATTGTATGGTTTAGAAGTCCATCATATGATTGTTACATTGGCTTGGGAATTTAGCTTAACCGAGTGTAACTTGTGTTTTGTTGTGTTTAGATTGTGTGCAAGATTTTGTCAAGTAGCTGAGCATCAGGTGAGTTTCATAGTCCTATTTTACTATGTTTTCTTGGGATAGAAATTATGCAAAATATGTTTTGAAATGTTTTGATTACTGTGATTATGTAGTTTAAGTTACTCATGGACTTTTAAGTAGCTACTATATGTTATGTGTTGCATGTTGTATAATGTTGCATTGATCTTCGCCTACTTTGTGGGTAAGAGGTTTCGCCTACTTTGTGTGGGTACGAACCTATGCGAATACGGTACCAAGAGTCTGGAATTGGAGATAGCATTCCTCTCTATAACTATATTTTGTGGTTTGGATCTGGGGATACGTTCCATCCCAATGGTGATTGTTGGTTGCACGAATGCTAGCTTGTATAATAGTCAGCTTAATTGTCCTGCCATGTTTATTTTTTTTATAATCACAGTAATTGATTTAAATCTTGTATTGGTGTCATAAAACCTATGACTCTCACCAACCATTGTGTTGACGTTTTAAGCATCATTTTCAGGTGAGCGTTATAAAGATACTAAAGTTAATAAAAGTGGCTAGAGAGACCATTATGCTGCATTTGGAAGTTCTCATTTGATTTTATTTCATAATTGTTTGCATGAATTCTTGAATGTTATTAGGTTTGATAGGGTTGTGATACATTGTCTTTGTATTTATGAGACCCCTTTTTCATTAATACAAGATGTCATTCTTTTGTTTTTGGTATTGTCATGACACATCATGTCTTTTATATTTAATTATGCATGTAGTGATTCTCTATTGTTGACACCATTGTGTTGTGATGATATCTATGATATTACGCCTCGTGTTTCCGCCTTAGCGGGGTGTGACAGATTGGTATCAGAGCCTTTGGTTATAGAGAAGTAGGTGGTCGAGCCTAGACTATAACCTAGGAGTCCTTCATATAGTTGCATTTTAGGGCTTAAGTGTTTATGTACGTATCTACTATACTTTCTCGCTATTCGAAAGCTTTAATTTTTCTTAATTTGTCTACTACTATATAATATATATATACTTTTTCATTATTGGGATCTAATAGTATATACCCTTCCTTATTATTTTAGTCATGTCTCTCTCTAACCGTAATAGAATCTATGTGTTTAGCTATCTAGGCGTTTTTGTATTCTTGCTTTCTTTGAGTTTTATTTCGACCTACGGGCTACTCGATAGCTTATGATTCAAAAGAGGAGCCAATTGAGGAGGAGCCTCTCGAGGAACCGAATGAGGAAGGTTAGTTAGAAGAGTCGGAGAAGGAGGCCGACTCAGATCTCTTGTCGGATGCTCGTAGCAGGCCTGGACCCGCGGAGTCGGGTGACTCTTGCGAAGGCAAAGTCAAACCCAAGCGAGGCCCAGCATAAGTTTATTCCGTCTTTTACCTCGTCACGATGCTATTGATTATTTCTTTCGGATATTTCGTATTTTGGAGGCGCTGCGAGACTTTCGTTCCTTTATGTCGTTTCGATTTTATCTTTATATAAGTAAGTATTTCTTTGATGGAGCATCCTTTTCTGTGTTATATTGGAGTGGTTTAAGATGTGCAATGTGGTATATGTGCTTATATGTGTGTTATCATTGAGAGGTGTAGTCTTGGAAGTAAGTATACGTGTGAAAGGATGCAATTATAATTATGGTGGCCAACATAATTATAAAGGTATCACACACGTAGACTTGTGAAATGGATTGGCGTGATCGGAGCTTTGTTCGCTGTTAGTTGGAGTGTAAGATGTTATATTATGTGCGGTTGTATTATGAATAGTTATGAAGTTAGTAAGTTTTCCTTCTATCTATCGCTTGCGGATACCCCGGATACCCGTTAATGCTATTATTACGATTATTGAGTTTGTTCGTCTACTCGATTATTCGCTCGGATATATAACCCTCATTTTAGCATCCCTTGTTTGTACCATGACGGTATGGATGATCTAACTTTTCTATTCGGCGTCTTGATGAATATTGGTTGTTCGGATCTGCTTCTTTGGATATTGGTACGTTCCATTAGTTCTTTCGTTGTATTGATTACTCGTATGAGTATCAAAATTTTCTTTTAAGCACTAATTGTTCCTAAAATATTAGTGCGGATCATTACTCCGTTCTTTATATATCCTTTGGTTTTCGTAACATGTTATGGTATGTTAGTACCGACGCTTTTCGATGGTTGTTCTTTCGATCGTGAGTACGGATGAGTCATTACGTTCTTCTTTTGGTTCGTAATGTCTTCGTATGAATTTCTCTTGTGCATGTTCGTTTCACTGTTAGTCTGACTATATGGTTCTTTATACTCCCTTTCGCTTTCAAACAATAGAATTGTGTTAGAGTCTTTACGGTATTTTACAAATCCCTTTTGGTATTACGATGTTCTTGTTTGAGTAACATATTTTATATTAATGTCGAATTATGAAAACCTTTTGAAGTATATCCTGATGGTGTGTGGGAAAAACTATTTTGAGATGATTTTATGAATACAACACTTTTATGGAAATGTCTCTTTATTGTTATTTTTAAGAAACCAATATTTACAATAAATTTTGATGAACCAATATGATAAGTAGTGGAGGACAAACTATTTTTTGATAATATTTATGAATAAGATACTTTACATTTTTATAAGTTTGTTTTTGATAAATTTTATTTTATGAAAAGTATGTTTAAAATGATTTATATTGGCAAAATGTGATACATTTTTTTTATAAATATCTCTTGATTTTTTATGAAAACCATGTTTTAAAACGAATTTAAAAAAAAGATTATATTTCAGATGATTTTTTATATTTTAAGATGATTTTAAAAAAACTGTCTTTATTGTTTCAAAATGAATTTTTATAAAAACAGTATTTAGTTGGTTCTGTCGAGTTAAGTCGATTATTGGTATAAGAATTTTATCTTTCATATATATATCAATTGATACGTATCATTATTCGATATTTGTTCCTTTTGTCTTGATACGCTTTGTTGACTCTTTTGTTTGCGTTTCCTATCGGTATAGATATTCTATCCTTTCTTTAAAGGATTCTTATGTCATTTGATCCACATCTATTTGCATATGTGAAATCCCTTATATGTATTCTAGCCTTTAATTCGGTATTCGTTTGCTACCCTTTTTGGTATTTCGTAACCCTTAGAAGTCATTGATATACGTTTTATTCGACCAAGTCACTCTTCGTGGGGAGCACCTGTGTTGTTCAAAAGAAGGACGGTTCATTTCGAATGTGCATAGACTATCAAGAGTTGGACTAGCTGACCACCAAGAATCTCCCCAAGATCGACGACTTGTTCGACCAGTTATAAGGTTCGCGTTAAATTCTCTAGGATAAATCTTCGATATGGTTATCGTCAGTTGAGAGAGTGCATGAAGAAGATATTTCAAAGACTGCCCTTAGGACGCAGTATGGACACTTTGAGTTTACGGTTATGCCTTTTGGGTTAACCAATGCACCAGCGGTTTTCATGGACTTGAAGAACCGGGTGTGCAAGCCTTATTTAGACAAGTTTTTCATTTTGTTTATCGATGATATCTTGATCTACTCGAAGTCTAAGGAGGATCATGAGGTTCATTTGAAGTTGGTGTTGGAGCTGCTGAAGAAGGAAAAGTTGTTTGCCTAGTTTTCCAAGTATGAATTCTGGCTACAAGAAGTGCGTTTCTCAAACACGTGGTTAACAACAATGATATTCACATAGACTCTAGTAAGATAGAAGAAATGAAGAATTAAAGTACCTAAGACGCCATCTGGGATACAATCATTCTTGGAATTGGCAGGTTACTACCGACGTTTCATAGTAAATTTTTCTAAGATCGCTAAACCCCTTACTCCACGGACTCAGAAGAATAAGAAGTAGGAGTGGGCCAAGGAACAAGAGGAAGTTTTTTAGACGTTGAAGGGCAATTTGTGAAATGCACCAATATTATCATTGCCTGATGGATCCAAAGAGTTTGCAGTTTACTGCGACGCGTCGAATCAAGGATTAGGTTATGTACTCATGCAAAGAGGCAAGGTAGAGAATGCGATAGCAGAAATGTTGTGTGGCCTGAACCAACTAATGGAAAGGAAGGAAGGTGGAGGTATGTATTTATTGTGGGTTTTATTAATAGGTGATGTAAGGACATTACTGATGGACGAGGCTCATACATCAAGGTACTTGGTAAATTCAAGAGCGGATAAGACGTACTATGACCTTAGATATATGTATGGTGGCCATGTATGGAGAAGGATATTGCTACCTATGTTAGCAATTGTTTGACTTGTTTAAAGGTGAATGCTGAAACATCAAAGACCTTCGCGTTTATTGTAACAACTAGAGATACCCGAGTGGAAGTAGGATATAATAACTATGGACTTTATTACAAGGTTTCCAAGATCAAGTAGTGGGTATGATACGAATTGGGTAATAGTCGATAGACTGACTAAGGTATGCCCATTACATAGTAGTACGTGAAGATTTTAAAATGGAGAATTTGGAGAGACTTTACACTAATGAGATAGTAACAAGGCATGGAGTGCATGTGTCGATCATCTTAGATCATGGTGGAAGATTTACTTCGCGGCTTTGGTAGACATTGCAGAAGGCATTAAGAACATGGCTAAAACATGCGTATGACTTATCATCCTCAAACGGACAGACAAAGTGAGCATACCATTCAGAATTTGAAGGATATGTTGAGAGTGTGCGTGATTGATTTTTTTACTCATCTACCGTTAACTGAGTTTTCTATAATAATAGTTATCATTCGGGTGTTTGATGTGCTCTATTTGAAGCGTTGTAAGGAAGGAAGTGTAGGTCACATGCTCTTTGGGCTGAAATTGGAGAAATTCGGTCGATTGGACCAGAATTGGTACAAGAGACAACAAATAACGTGATATTGATTAAAGAAAAGCTAAGCGGATAGAGATCGCCAAAAGAGCTATGTTGGCAATATGCGTAAACATTTAGAGTTGATGTTGGTGATAAAGTGATGTTGGAAGTGTCGTCTTGGAAAGAAGTAGTGCATTTTGGAAAGAAAGAAATGTTAGCACCAAGATATGTGGGACCATTTGAGATCATTAAGGGGATTGGTCCTGTGGCCTATTGATTAAGATTGTCTCAATAATTTAGTACTGTAATTGATGTGTTTCAAATTTAAAGAAGTATTTAGCGGATACAAATTTGCATGTGCATTTAGAAGAAATTAAGATAGACAAAACTCTTCATTTTGTTGAGGAACATGTTGAGATTATCGATTGTGAGGTTAAAAGTTTGAAGCGTAGTTGGATTCTGATAGTTAAGTCCATTAGAACTCGAAGCGAGGTCATGAGGATTTCATAAAAACAAGGTATCCACACTTGCTCGTTGAGCAAGCTATCTTTGGAAGTACTAAGTAAAGTTGGACACATAGGGTTACTGGCAGACTTTAATGCACCCTTAAATGTTCTGAGGTGGTTTGGTTAATGTTATATTTTGAATAAACTCGAATTCGAGCCGATTCTTCAAAAACATTGAGCTTTGTAACAACTCATAACTTAGTTCCAAGACAGTTCTTGTTTGATGAGTTGCGGGGTTAGGTTATGAATGACGTTGTTACATAACTTAAAGTTTTTGACGAGTTTCCTTAAAGACGGGCGATGTTTATGTAGTTGGATGTTTATTTTTGCTTAGAGTTGTTATGCTACTATTTGTACCCTTGTGTGGGCAAGCGAAGTTGTAAGCAGTGGGTTTCCAATCGTGAAAGTTAGATGGGATTCAAAACGTTGCTAATACTAGTGAATCTAGTAGTTAAATCTCGGGATGAGATTTTGTAGGTTCCATGATCATTCATACAAACCTTAACAATTATGTGTAGAATCAAGATGCGGGAAAATAAAGACTTTATTGATGATTGAAAGAAAACTTTTTGGTGGCTAGAAATCCTAAAAGTAATATTGACTAGCTAACCTAATAATGAGAAAAACATATAGTGTTTATACTCTAAAGGGGATCAGCCTTTGTGAGCTTTATCTGGGCTTTTTGTATCTTGGCCCATTTACATCATTAAAACATTAATTAATTAACTAACTAAAGAGCTATTGAAATGCTAGTTTTCTTCAAGACCGAGCTTCTCTTGTTTGAGGGTGAAATTTATTATACTAACAATCTCCCCCTAGTGGTCGTCTTACGCGTACATTATTTGATTCATGCTTATTAGCTCGTTGTCGTTGCAGTTCTTCACTTGTCTTGCATATGTGCTTTCTGTAGAAAATTCCAATTTTAGAACTTGAAGTACTAGTTTTGATAAACTTCATCTTGATCTTAGATTTTCTTGAATTACTTGTGATCTTTTCTCAATTTGCCATTCGCTGACTTTGGTCCGACATGCTCCTTACTTGCTGTATCATGAAAGTTTAGTACTCTTTCTTCTTCTAAATTATTTTGACCTTTAGCATTAAAAGAAACTTTGAGTTCAGAGTGCGGATGCTTCATGTACTTAGCTTTCTTGATGTCTTCAAATTTTGAGTATAAACAAATATAGTTTTTTAGCACAACTATCAACCTATCAAACAAATTTTGGATATGTCTTTTACATGAGCGTTTGCTATGGACTAGTCAATGCCTTTGTTGCAATGTCAAGGTGTAATGATAACATTATAGTTTTTTTTTTTAGTAACTATCACTTATGAACGTATTGACTAATACCGCTTTACCCAGTAAGCCGTTTGCTATGAGTAGTCCACCTCTTGGTTTTGAAACATGGGGTCTGATTACATACAGTACGATTATGGCAACTGTTTTTGACTTATGTATATTTTATAAAAAAATTAATGGTTGTAATTACTAATTTGTCGTGTATGGGTGTGTTCTGTTGAGAGGTAGTGGAAATGAATCGGACACCACGCGGGACTATTATGTTGCAGCCACTTGTCAGCCAAAGGAGTACGACGTTCGGGCTGTTCCTCTGAACCAGGAAAAAAAAGCACGGGTGATTCCTAACACATACACCGTGTCCCCCTTAAATTAGGTGACACACTAATACACCTTTTTGCGCCTCTTATTATCACCCAGGGTTGTGTTAGGGACTCCGGAGTTTCACAAAAGTGAGCAGTTTAAGTTAGCAGGCGAGGACAGCATTAATGGGAATCAAAGCGGCTCCTCTCTAGGATCCGCTACCGCAGTAAAGTCATATGGTGATAGGTAGAAAAAATAATATGCCCAGTTGTAAGTTATTTGTATGTGCCGAAACATGGCCTATGTTTTTTTGTTTAGCAATGTTAGGCCTGTTTCAGTCATTTTGAACTATTCTTAACTCAAGCAATAGTAACTAATTCCATGTTTATCGTCAAATATCCTGTGTTCACTCTAACAGTACCAGTAAATCAATACACATACTCTAACGTGCGCACTACCTAATTACAGTCAACGCCGCTTGTTAAAACCTAATTGTAGGCTTCATAGATCGTTTTGCCCATCTAGGATATAATAACATTGAATGATA
>BQNB010096237.1:10803-25672 GCA_026074375.1 Tanacetum coccineum
TTTTTAACCATGGTTTCCGACCTTTGGCAGACTAACCCACGGGGTTTGAACCCACCGCCACAAAGACTCAAACCCGGTAAATCTCAAGGTTGGCGTGGCTAGCAGGAATTGAACTTGAGACCTCACACATTTTAGTGTGATAGTCACAAGCCTTTTTGCCACTAGGCCACCCTAAGTTCAAGTTCTTTAGTTTTGCGATTTAACAGTTGAATAACATACATTCGTATATTTGGTTGCAGTTTTGGTTATTGTAAAATAAAATTTACAATCATCCTTCAGATGTCAAAAAAGTTCCATGTCTACATACTCAAACATAGATTCTTGGACTAATCAAGATGTTAAGCTAAAAGAATCAGCAATCGTGTAAAAGCTACTTTTGAGTTCAGGCCATGTTGATTCTGGTGTTTGTGCATTGAGAGTGAACAAACGTCCACCATGAGCACAACAAACCGCCACATTGTGTCTCCTAAATGAAGGGCTTTCTACTGCAAATTCTAGCACATAGTACTTAACTTTCTTCGCTTCATCTTCTCTTAGGTTTGATTTTATAAGTGTTCCTATTACGTCTGGTCGTCGGCCTGTAATTTTCCGCACAATAGCTTCTCCTACCTCTTCAGGACCTCCAAATGCTTCAATTCTATTAATAAGTTCAACAACCAGTATTATTATTTTGAAACCATACCCTTTATTTGGCTCATATGCATACAATTGTCAATGGTCATTCACTTTAAAACTGAATTTTTCAATTACAAATTAATCTCTATTTTGTTATCGCTTAATATAAATTTCTTCCTTACCAAAAGTATGACTTAGTTATTTGCTGTTGCATGAAACTGTAAAAAATGCTCAAGTTTGAAGTTTACGAATAGCATGTTTGACTTTATAGGTCTTTATAAATCACAAGTCATTTTTCGTCTTATAGAAGGAGAAACATGCCACTTACGAGAAATTTATAGCCACGGGAGAAACAATGAGACTGACGTTGAGCTCACAACTTGACCCCGATGTACCAAAGGTAGCAACCGGTTAATATACATTCTTATGACGGTTCAAAGGAGGTAAACTAAGTGATCTTTCCCTCTTCGCCTTCCCAACTGCTCTATACAACCATGTCTGGTCTCCAACCCAATTTAGCGGGTATATAAATTTTTGTCCATCATTATAAAACATCAACAATAATGTCAACTTTGAGGTAAACAAACTAACCTTCTTTATCAAAACTGATACGAGTTCATAATCTGACAGACATAATGTTAATATATGTATCAAAGATTCTTATAATTCTTACAAAAAAAGTTTCTAAGAGTGTTAACCATCCCACTTTCCATAATATACAAGTTTTGGTTCTAAGTGAAAACACACAATATATAGCTCAAACTTTATAAGTCAACCAGCTAGTTTTCAAAATCAAAAGTTACTGAACCTTATATAAAATTCTAAAAGGGTATTGTAGCTTATAAAAATAAAATTACGATGCGGAAAAGAAATGATGTTATTTTTCATAAAATCCAAGTTTAATTTAGGTCTCAAATTCAACAAGTTTGACTTGACTAACATATTTACATAAATAGGAGTGTTAAATGTTAACCAACCAAATCCTTCTTCAGGCTTAATGCACCTGCTGTAACCTTTAATTGGATAAATGACATCAAGTTTAAGATTCCGAGCAGTCTCGGGCGACAACCCGAGAAGAAAACTAGTTGTTCCAGCGAAATTAGCACCCACTGCAACTAAAGAAGCTGACCCAATCCCAGTTAGAAGTCGTCGTCTGAATGTTGCTGCTAATGGCAGAAACTGTTCTGCTGGTGATTTGTTGGTTTCCGGCAAGTTATCTTTCGGGTTTTGTTGGGTCATGTAAGTTCTTCTGTGAAATTAGTTGTGTTGGATTGTCATTGTGTCAAACCAACTGTTTGTTGGTGTGTTATCTGGGCGAAGGCTATCTTGTGTCTGGCTAAGATTTTCATTATTTCAAAGTAGCAAGTCATCCAACCAATCATACTATGACATGTCATATACACATTTTTTGTTATAGACATGTTTTTTCAAAAATTAAAGATATGAAGTTACCAACGCGGGTGACTTTGATGTTGGTTTTAACTTTTTAAGACATGTCTAATAATGATTTTGAAGACGCCTCATCACCACCAAGGACGCGTTCATACTAAAACAGGACCTTTGACGCGTCTTGATTCGAAAAAACTATAAGTCAGTTTATGCATCGACCGACTTGTAGAAGTTGGTTGTTGTGTGTGTGTGCGATTTTCGTTTTTATGAGTGTATTTTTTTTAGGTTATATGGGTATCCGACTCGACATTGCGGGCCGATTAATCCCAGGGCGACTACTCTTTCGGATAGCCCGAAGTCGGGGCAGTTGAACCTCCGTGGACCGTGGTCACCCCAAAATGTACACACCTAACGAAGTTTGAATCCTTGACCTCTTGTTTGTATTCAAGTGTGGTATGTTTCGGTGTGAAAATGATTGTCTTATTACACATGTTGGTGATGGAGTGAAAACGTGATGTGGCTGTGAGTCGGTGGTGGTGATGTTGGTCATCACTACACGTACCCAACCTAAGTCACTAGGACAAAGAGAGTGAAATTGGTTTGGATAACACCGGAAAAACATGTATGTAAATGAGTCGAGTATAAATTTGGTAAGGCTCGAGTTCGACTTAATTAACTTAAATAGTGCTTGAGTTTGTGTTTGGCTTGTTTCCACCTCTATATGTAAATCATGATTTTGCTTCTACTTAATTATGTTTAGTTTTGTTTAAAAAAAAAATTGGTTAGTCTATTTTTAGTACTTTTACAGGGCTATGTGCGGTACGGGTTATCCCCACGTCACATCAACTGTTACACTATTATATTTCTATTAACACAAAATCAGAAAACACTCACGCTAGCTACTTTTTTCATTTTCTTTAAACAAATATATTTCATTTTATATATCTAAATAGATTTTATACATTTTAAGGACTTAAAATGCAAGAAAAATAACTCAATGAGTAACATTCTAAACATAACTCGGACTAACGACATAAGAAAAACACACTCATAAACTAAAAATGTAAACATATATTAGCAACAAGGTTTAGAGTGAAAAAAGTTAAATGAAAAAAAACACTTCCGGGGACTATATAGAATCTGGATTTGTTGAGAAGATTTTATATTAAAAAGAAAATTGAGAAGGCTCAATACGATAGATATTTTTTACTCCGATTTAAAATTTTAAAGCATGTAACTCATTTTAATATGATTCTAATCCTCATATCGTAAACATCATCTGTTAGGTCTTGATTTTAGGATCAAATAGCCAAGGCATTTTAACTACCTT
Organism: Tanacetum coccineum; assembly: GCA_026074375.1. Classification (NCBI taxonomy): domain Eukaryota; kingdom Viridiplantae; phylum Streptophyta; class Magnoliopsida; order Asterales; family Asteraceae; genus Tanacetum; species Tanacetum coccineum. The sequence continues at coordinate 14,138 of BQNB010096237.1, forward strand.
CTCGTGGCATACCATCTCAGCCTTATGTCTCAACAACCAATTCTCTCGTACGACTACATCAACACTCTCATAACTAAGAGGTACTAAATCAAAAGTAAAACGAGAATTCTCTAATTACAACTTAGGATCGCGAATAATTCCATTCGCTTCGCTACTATCAATCGCACCACCCAGAAGATACGTCCTAACATCAACTCTAGCACCACGCCATGAGGAAATTTCAAACTTCACATGCACCAATTGGTATGGACCCAAAAATCATACGATTCCAAAAAGAAAAAAAATCAACCGAATGTAAACGTCGACAAGAAGAACGAACCTCTGACCTAACAAACGCATCAACGATTGCTAGAAACACCCCAACGAATAATACCACGTACCACGACCCATTAATTAAAAGATTAAGAACCTTTGTACCAAAACCGATTTTTACCCAAGGAAACTTTCCCTCATAACCTTATACCAATCATTTAAAAAAATAGAATCACCTTAGTTAATAATGCAAATAATTTTAAGTGTAAAAATAAATTTAAATAAAATTTTCATAAACTTATTTTAATTATGGTTTTCATAAAAGAAATCAAAAGATGATTTTGAAAAAAAAACGTGTTGCATTTTATTTATATAATTTATTTTTAAAAGAAGTTTTTAACACCTAAACAATATGGTATCAACTACAACAAACTTACTTTCAAATGGAATTTATGACTCACAACAAAAAAACATCATGATAGCAAAATAGACTCCAAAATACCTTAAGAATTCCAATACCAGAACATTAATTTACTTGAAAACGAACACGACAAGAACTCTTGCAAACCAAACAAACCATAAGGACTCATCCATACCAACGGTCTTAGAACCAAACCAAAAAGTATCGTCACCTATAGACAAAGGAAACAATCAAAACGCCGAACGGAGAACATAGAACACCAGTTCTATGATAACACCCTAGAATACCAACACGAGTGTTGGATATCTCAACGAACAACGAGCTAACGAACCAACTTAAGATCCGCGATGACAATACCAACAGGTATCCGATGTATCCGTAAATGATAGATGAAAGGGAACCTTACCATCTACGCAACCCAACCTAATATAATCGCCCAATCGGTTAAGAGAGGAATTCTCTAACCACACAACCATCCCCAACATTTTCTCACATCACATCTACACTACAATCTATACAACTATTCAGACTTACATCCTTACATAATACATACAAGCAACAATGATCAATGCAATCAAAGTCACAAGTCCACGTGTGCGTTGCCTTTATAATTATGTTCGCGACCATAATTATAATTGCACCTTTTTCACACGTGTACTTACTTCCAAGACCACACATCTCAATGATAACACACATCTACCACATATCACTTAATAATAATAATCCAAATATAACTCAAACATGATAATCCATCTCACGAACCATAAAATCCCAATCGACCAAACGAAACAGAAGTCACATCGTGACCCAAAATATAAAAGCAATCCTCAATTATAGCAACACATCGAAATCCTCGATTATAGCAACGCATCGAGGTAGAAAATGAAATAAACTTATGTTGGGCCTCGCTTGGGTTTGACTTTTCTCTCTCAAAAGTCACCCAACTCCGCGGGTCCAGTGAGGTAAACAATCCTCCAACGATATCACCCTAGTGGCGTAGGGGAATACTGACTAAAATAAAAACAAAGGGGTATATACTTTAGATCCCCATATTGAAAAGTAATATGTATTTCATATTATATAGTAGTAATTCAAAATAGAAAGAATTTCAAAGCTTTTAGGTAGCGGGAACATACGGTATATACGTACACAAACACCATATGCCGCTAATATAACACTATATGAGGGACCCTTAAGCTATAGTATAGGCTCAACCACCTAGTTCTCTATAACCAAAGGCTCTGATACCAATCTGTCACACCCCGCCAAGGCGGAAACGTGAGGCGTAAACAAGAATGGATATCATCACAACACATGGTGTCTATATAGAGAATACTAAAATGAAAACTAAAGTAAAGCAAAGACACAAAGTGTCATAACAATAACCAAAACCTAATGGTGTCTTTATTAATGAGAAAGAGGTCTCGTCAATAAATGACATGCAAAAACATAATCCAAACAATTCATGCAAACGCATTTATTCAAACAGAAAGCATAAATAACTCCAAGCATCCTACGGTCTCTTCTAGCCACTTCGCTCTATCTTAGCACCATTAAGCTCACCTGAAAATGATGCTTAAAAATGTCAACACAACGGTTGGTGAGAGTCATAGGTTTAAGACTCACATTATAAACCTTTCAAACCAATTACTGTGATTATCAAAACAATATAAGACAATTATGCAACATATGAACTTATGCTAACATGCAAACCAAATCACCATATCAAACCAACCATACGTATACTGGGTAGGCGTACCCCTACGATCCCACATACGTCACTTACGCACCTAAAAGTCTACCAGCTGAAGCTTATATTTAGGCCTAGACCCATACCAATTCACTGAGTTGGTCAATCTCAAATTAACGATCCATGAGATGATCAGCCCCACTATTAATGATCCTCAACACAACACAATATCATGCAACAACAAGCCATATGCAGTCACATAATGTCTACATGCAATCAAAATACATAATCACAGCAATTCAAAACATTTTTGAAACACATAGCATCATTTCCATCCCAATTTAAAACATTAAAAAGAGGGACTATGAAACTCACCTGAAGCTTAGCTTCCCAAAAGAATCCAACAAAAGCTTCACAAACACTTCACGGATAATCTAAACAATTAAGCACACAATAAGCTACCATCAATTAGGCATTCAACCCAATATGATGTAACCTCAACTATGATGGATATCTAAGCTATCTACCATAGTTCTATACTTGATTTAACCATTTTCCAACTCCTACATATGCCATCTACACTTCAATGCTACACTTTAAATTTTCTGGTTTTGAGCAGAATTTTATACTCACTTACACGTCCTAAACGTACCACTTAAACACTTCCACAATTCAAACAAAAATTCACCATGCTACATATATGTCCTATGAACCTCTCATAGCTCTCCCAAAGCCATTACCCTTTTACAAATACCCTTTAGAAATTCATTAATCCAAAGTGTCCAGAATTCGTCCAGAATCTGACCCCCTAAAAGTATGACGTTAGATAACCAATTTAAACCTCATTATAGGCTTAGCAAAAAATCAGGGGTCACACACAATATATAAACTAACTTCCACGTGATTTAGAGCCTCTAACTAGATGTCTAAGTATTTTTAGAAAAATCAAAACCACAACTGAAATTCGTCACAGTTTTACACACTGATTTTGTAACGACCTTTTGACCCACTTCCCGACCATAAAAACTCACGAGACCAACTTTGCTGGAAAGTAGACTCTCTGAGGTTATCTCCAGTATGTTGTAAATTGTTTATTTGATAATTTATGATTGAGTTATGACCGTTACAAAACTGCCTAACTTTCTGCAGTGAATTAAACAACTAATTCGGGCGATCTAGACCCTAACGCATGATCAAATCACGAAACCAATTGAACCAATGATCAAACAATCATCATTAAACTATAAACTCCAGAAAATTTAAAACCCTAATTTATTTTCATGATTAAACCTAATCCATCATACTTAGATTACAAGAATTAAAATAAGAACTAGAATTAAACAAAGAATTAGAAAATACCTTAAACCCTAAAAAATTTCTTCTTTTTCTTTCTCTGGATCGGTCGAACAAGCATAGGGGTTTAGGGATCTTTTATTTTTGTATTTATAGGCCTCCTAAAAGATATTCTAGATTAACTCTAATTAGGAATTAGACTTGGACTCAAATTTGTTTCCTTTTCTCCCTTGTAAACCAAACCGATCGGCACCCCCCTTTTATTCTTTTTTTTATTAATTACATATTTATTTACAATACCTTAAATTTTAATAAAAACCTTAACTTATTTGACTATACCTTTTTGCTTAAACGAAATTCACTAGACTTTTAAAAATAACTTTTTAACTTTTCATTTTCAACCTAACTTTCCTAAAATAGAATTTTTACATTATTCTTAACTTACCACTTAAAATCTAAACCTATCTTAGATTACTAACACAAAAATACGTATACGTAATAATACTTACACATTTAACACGGAAACGCTCAAATCTCAATAATCATTTCCTTGTCACTCAAAAGTGAACAAAATGAACTCAACCAATTTCACCACCAATCCAATCTCATTGAGATGATCACACTCAATAGATTGATTACCAATACCTCACATAACCCACATAAACTCATTTAAACACACAGAATCACATACACCATATATTGCAACAGGCACATAAGTCAATACTAACGGTTTGACTAACCTGCTCAAATCATGGTTGTCACACGGTTGCTAATGAGGTGTACTTTTATACACTTTTTCACGGTCATTTAACCCTCCAAAATCATGCAAATATACCCAAATATTGTACTAAATCGTTTCTTTTTTGTTATATTAGCATTTAGGAAGCTCTTGGAGGAAAGTAACGTGACTTGGGCTCGATTCGAGAAGAAACTGGACAAAAACACAACTTTTTAAGCTAGCGACTTCTATCCTGACGCATTCACCAAAAGTGCCTAGAAAGTTGATTATTGGACGAAAAGTGTGAATTCTCAATAGGTGGAGACGGTGTTAGAAAAAGACATTGAAGCCGTTAGGATATCATAGCGACGGCATCCCCACGACTTGCGACGACGTCACAATAGCCAACATGAAGAAACCCTTGGAAGATTCGACGGGCTGACGGCGTTACAAAGCCCTAGCGACGCCGTCAGAACCCAATTCCTATATATACAAACCTTATTTTCTCATAAATTTGTGTGGAAACTTGAGAGAACTTTTGTAGCAGATATCATAGCCGAATTTTAGGGTTTTCTAACCCTTTTGTACTCATTGTTACTCCATGTTCAATTGAAGTAAAGATTCTAATCAATTTAATCATTCAATATGTCTATGTGTTGTTTGATTTCATGTTCTTTACTTTCTATTAATATGATTGGCTAAATTAAATTAGTATTTGCTTATGATTGCGTGAAACCTAGTTTGTAATCTCTATTATATTGCTTCTTGTTAGTGGTGTGCACGTTAGGCTCTAGAAAACTAGCTATTTGATCTTCATATCATAGCGAAGACGTCTAGGGAAACGTAGTTAGGTTAGAGAATACCTCTGATTAGATCTTCATATCTAGATCACCTTTGGGTGGATTTCGAATTAAGTATTTATTGCGCGTGAATTTACTATAGAGAGGGAGCATGTCTGACACGTACCGCCCGAAATAGAATTAGAGAGAGAAACTAGGGAGTAGTACATGATTAGGTGAGCACGTTTGTTTAACCATACGAGTTTTTAACCATATTGTTATATATCATTATACACCCGAGAGAAAGATAGAATCCAAACACTTATTGTGAGGTGCTAGTATATAATTTCCGTGCTTTTAATTACGAGGTTTAAGTGGTTGTGTCATAAATTATCTTTGAAAAGTAAGTTAAATGCCCCCGATATTGCTATTGTCTAGGTAGAAAAGCCCATTTGCTTGAGGACAAACAAATCCCAAGTGTAGGGGTATTTGATGAAGTGTCATTTTATACACTTTTTACGGGTCATTTAACCCCCTAAATCATGCAGATATGCCCAAAATACATGCTTAAGCTTTTTTTGTGTGTTTTTAGCATTTGGGAAGCTTTTGGAGGAAATACACGTGACTTGGGCTCATGTAGAAAAGAAATGGACAAGATTACAACTCTACACCAAAGTCGATGAAGAAAATGCTCACAGTGGCTGGAGACGGCATCACAATTATTGGTGACGGCGTCAGATCTTAACCGACTTAAAAAATCCCTAGAAGATTCTGCGGGGCGACAGCGTCAGGAGTATAACGCGACGCCGTCGCGGCCTACTTTCTATATATAAAAACTCTTTTTGGTGTTTTTGGTGTGCAAATTTTGAGAGACGAACTTTATAGTTAGGGTTCGAGTTATAGCAGCTTTTTGGTCGTTTTTAGGGTTCTCAAACCCCTTTGTAACCTCCTACTACTCATGTTTTAATTAAGTGAAATCCTCTATCTTTTATTCATTCAATATGTCTATGTGTTGTTTGATTAATTATTGTTCTTCGCTTATTCTTAACATGCTAGGCTAGACCTATTAGTATTTACTTATGATTGCATGAAACTTAGTTCGTAGATCCTTTTAATATTGCTTCTTGTGATGGATGTGCGCGTTAGGCTTTAGAAAACTGGCTATAAAATATTACATTAGCATAGACGTCTAGGGAAACGCGATTGTGTAGAAAGGATATCATCGGTAACAGTGTTCATACTACCTTACCCATCTATGGTTGATCACCTATTAAATATTTTAATGCATGTAATATACTCTTAGGGGCCTTGTAATAGTCTTCATACTACCTTACTTGTGCGTTGCCTTAACGAAATATTATATAGACGGTGTGTAATTCGTTCATGACTTAGAAAATATTTACACAGATCATCACAAGTGTGACAAAGCAATAGGATTATGAGAAGTAAACTAAAGAGTAATGCATGATTAAGTAAATACGTTTGTTTACCCATCGAGTTTCCACCAAAGTAGTTTAGATTTAATTTAGTTTAATTAGTTAAGACCAAAACCACCTTTTAAAACCCGAGATTTTACCTGTTTTCATAAAATATAAAAATACAAAAATAATATTCTTTCAACCCCTTAGACCTTAGTTACATTCTGTTTGAGCCTTTCCAACCTATTCCCATAGAGAACGATAACAACCCCCGAGTTTTTCCTATACTACACTATAACGGTTAGGTACACTGCCTACCTAAAGAGTTATAAAACTTCTTGTGAGTTTACAACGACCGCACATCACACGGGATTTTCACCATTTGAGGTTGTGTACAAGACTTCTCCAAGGCACGTGGTAGATTTAGTTGGTTTACCATGCAAGAAGAATGTCCAAGCAAAGAGGATGGTGGAAGAAGTTCAAGCTATTCATGAGGTTGTGCGAGCCAACATTACCGAAGCAAATGCTAAGTATAAAATTGCAGCGGATAAGCATCGTCGGAAGAAGTTGTTCCAAGTAGGAGATGGGGTAATAGTGTTTCTTCGCAAAGAACGTTTTTCGGTTGAGACTTATAGCAAGCTACAGCCAAAGAAATATGGTCCGTACAAAATACTTCGAAAGATTAATGATAATGCTTATGTGGTGGACTTGCCAAATATTATGAGTATTTTGAAGACGTTCAATGTGTCAGATATATATGAATTTCACTCCGGGAACGTGAATGAGGGTAAGCACTCGAGGATGAGTTCTTCTAAAGAGGGAGAGAATGATGAGGACATAATTTAAAAGCTAGCAGAGGAATATATGGATCACCTAGAGCGTGGCAAGAATAAGGGTACTGCCAAAAATAAGTAACTTTATTCCTAAAGATGGAGACACCATTAATTTTACTATTAATAACAAAATATGGTTTTCATATTTATTGACTTTTCTTCTGGTTTCTATATTTTGTTTATTCTAGAATAATCTTATTGACTTTTTCCTCAAGTTTAGTTCTCCTATAAATACAGGGCTTGGGTTTATTGTGGAGTCATTCAATAATCAATAAAATTCATGAATTTTTAGTCTTTATTTTCTTTGTGCTTCGACTTGAACCCTAGTTAGGGTTTATAGCACGTTTTCGTTCTGCGTCAAAAAGTGATTCCGTATCTCGGCTCTTTTTATAACACCATAATCGATCTATCACTCACAATAAAAAAAACACACTTCCCTCGTATGGGTGTGTTTGGCAACACGAGCAGTAAGCAGTAAGCAGTTAGGAGTAGCTGTTTGCTAAAAAGAAGTGTTTGGTAACGTAGCAGTAGCAGTAGCAGTAATTATAAAGTGTAAAGTTACGATAAAGGGCATATACACATTAAAATAACAAACTAATTAAGTAATTAAGAAACTAATTGAGGGTATATGAGTAATTTTAAAACAAAACGCATGAGCATTTGCTTGAAACGCTTCTCTAGCAAGCATTTCAAATGGAAGCAGTTACATAAATTTCAAACTCTAGTTGCTTTGTTGCCAAACAAGCTTTTCAATCAAACCGCTAACCGTTTGTCGTTAACCGCTTCCAAACGCTAGCTACTAGACACTCATGGATCTCACGGTTTTTTTTCTTTTTCTTTCATTCAAATAAATATTTAAATAAAACTAAAATTTTATTAATTAAAAAAAACATAAAGATAAAGACAACACATAAAAATAAAAGTACATTATCTAAACTAGTTGCGGGCAGGGGTGTCAGTAGGGTCGGGTTGACCCGACCCGAACCCGAACCCGATAAGGCTTATCGGGTCGGGTTAAATCAGGTTAAAATATATTGTCGGGTTGGTTTGACCCGAACCCGATAACCCGACAATTTTATCGGGTCGGGTTCGGGTTAAATAATTAATATTATCGGGTCAACCCGATAAGACCCGCAAAACAGTATTATTTTTTATGTTATTAGTTTAACGCCTAATAACACTTATTCTGTTGGCAAAGAGTCTTATTATGCATGGCATGTATAGATAGCACTCATAGCAGCAGCTTGGTCGGTTACCAACAGCCCAGTAAACTTCTTCTACGTATACTTAATACAGATATGTGATAAGTGATAACCAACAGCTTGATTGGTATACAAGAGTAAACAGTTTATTCTTTTTTTTCTACTTGATAAATGAAAATCATTGTCAAGTGTAATGATAATGAAACAAACGAACAGAAGTTTTATTAAAAAATCTCATCATCAAAAGTCATGCAAAAAAGCCTTGTATCAATCTGTTATTGGCTTCTATGTGATTGCAGTTTGTTATTATAGTACATTATTACTATAGTACTTTATCAGTTGGTTATTTATAATGTCACCCGATAACCCGAATCACCCGACCCGACATAACCCGACCTGAATATCACCCTAACCCGATAACCCAATTCTTTATCGGGTCGGGTTGCGGACGAACTTTTAAAAATTAAAGCTCTGCTCAACCCGACCTGATAAGACCCGATAACCCGACCCGATAACACCCCTAGTTGCGGGGAAGATATTTGGCCTGTATTTCTTTTTGGGACTCCTCGATGATAGCCGCGTCCATCGGATACTTATATAAAGGGTAAAAAAATGGAAAAAGTGGGAGTTATGGAAAAAAACGGCTAGTTCAAGCCCCCAACGTCCATTTTTTTTTACTGTTTGATAACGTTTGGATATTAGAAAAAGAAAAAAAAATCACAAAAATCCACCGCGTAGGCTTGTGGGTATGGAGAGAGGCACCACCGGCCGATGCCCGTGTCGTGTTGGCGTTGTGGTTAACTTATTATTTTATACCACGACTCTATTTTTACGTGTTTAATTTCTTGCTTTTACATGTGAAAGAAGCTTCCGTATGCAAACTTTCAATTCTTTGAATCTTTTACCTTTTCAAACCGAAGTAAGTTTACGCACAAGTGTCAAAAGGCTTGAATGTTACGTAATTACTAGTTTTTCATCACAAAAACATGGAATTGGTCGTCAAATTAAGCATGTTATTCTTTCCGGCCAATTCTTCTAGATGAATAAATTTCTTTCTAGAAAAAGTAAAATACTAAACTTATGCATTTAAACACCAATGTGCAACAACCTAAGGCAGTTAAGTCAATACATTTATACAAAACTACGCAATGGAACTACGGTCACGATGACATACATTATGACCCTATAAACGGTTTATTACCTAAACGAACGACATTAAGTGGTGTGTTAATAATGATTGTCATTAAAGGTGTGTTATTATTGATTGAACATAAATTGTAGTTTTAATTATGGTTGAGAATTAACATATGGAATAACTTTACCAATATTAATTACATCTTACAATCTTTACTCAGCTCAAGATATATACAATCTTTTAGCATGAGTGCAACGATGCATTAAGGGCGTAGCCTCACAATCGTTAAAGTGGCAAATAAAGGAGAGACCATTCATAATTTATGACACACTCAAAAATATATGTTATGACCTATAAGACCCCTAATAAATTGCACCTTAATTAAGTGGATGTAGGGGCATAAATGTCAAGATACATATAATTTGAGTGTGTCAATCAATTTGTTGAGTGTCAAATCTTACTCCAAAAATAAATGTCCACTTAATTGGTGGGCGCCCCCCTGCCGCCACTAAATCACACTGAAGCGCATGATCACTCGTCTATGGGCGCATATGTGCTTAGGACAACGAGCTACGTGTTTTTTTTAATGTAAAAATGAAGTGAGTGAGTTTTTTAGTTATGTGATATAGGTTTAAAACCTTAGAGGTTTTGTGCAGCTGAGCACTCTTAAAAATAGAGAAGAACCAGTATTCCGACCTTAGCTTAAATTTTAACTTCAAATATCTTAAGCGATTCTTGGATTGCACTTTGGCAAACAACAAATTTCATTACAATATTAAATTTCTTTAATTATTTAAAATTTATGGATTTCATAAACTTTTGAATCAACGTAACATACATATCATGCAACTTTTTTGTAGGAAATTATTTTGTCATCAATGAGCATGCATGACTTTTTCATAACAACCTTTAACGAAATTAAGAGTTGTTTTTTTGCATAATTTGTGTTCCAGACTATGACTGATTACTAAACCACTACATAATTAAAACACCCCTGACCGACTGACCGTTTTCCATTAAAATATATAAGTAGTAGTTATTGGTCAAAAGAGATTATTAAACTAAGTGTTAACATATCTTTAGATTTTGATCGTATATTTATATGCAAAGCATGTATCAAGCATATCAAGTAAACATTTTCACCTAGCTTCTAGTTCTAGTGTGTGTTACAAGAAAAAAAAACTAACTATGATGGCTTCATCCATATTTTCACATACTTGTAGCATTCTTCTTGTTCTTGTATTTCTATCTTCATGGGCTAAATCAGAAAATCCTATGCCATTTGCTCTTTCTCCTTTTTCAGGTAAATCTATTGATAAAGGCGGAATTATTAACGGGCTTTTCTTACAGATTTTATTGATCTGTTGGAGAAGGTTTATTTAATCTATGAAATTTCTAATGATTTTTTCTACTTCTCTATTGCAGATGATAACCTATGTGATGCAGTCAATTGTGGAAAAGGGAACTGTTCTGTTGACATTACCAAACCATTTAGCTTTGTTTGCGAGTGTGAATCAGGATGGCGAAGAACTCGTTCTGACAATGAAGATGAGCTTCAGTTCCTTCCTTGCGTCATTCCTAACTGTAACATCACTCTTTATTAACTTACTCTAGCTTTGTTACATCAATAACTTACTCTAGCTTTGTTACATCAATAACTTACTCTAGCTTTGTTACATCAAATAACTTACTCTAGCTTTGTTACATCATCAATAACTTACTCTAGCTTTGTTACAACAGTAACTAAAAAAAGGTTATGTTGCTATGATTGATAGCAAAATATATTAGTATTAG
>BQNB010096238.1:0-25153 GCA_026074375.1 Tanacetum coccineum
TTGATGGTCTTCGTAACACTTGAAGTTTATGCATTATAGTTTTCTCTATTTTGTATCTTGTGTTATGATTGATCATTATATTGCATTCTCGAGTTTTTGCCATTGTTGGGTTGTGACAGATTGGTAATCATACTTACTAATGTCGTTCACACAAATCGATGTTGACACCGTAAGGTGGTATTATGTGTATATTTGTATATATAGTAAGATATTCTATATATATGCGAGTCTTCCTGCCTACCTAATGTTGCCTATGTTCTCCCTCGTATAGATAATGTCGCCAAGGATAAGGACCCGAAGTGATGGCCGGCCTGCTGCCGAATTACTAGGAGGGGGAACGGGTGTATGGGTTGGTAGAGGTGGGAGGGGTAGAAGACCTAGGGAAGGTAATGATGAGCGTGTTGATGATTTGAATGGTCAAGGAAATGACCAGGGTTTGAGAGCTAATAGGGGAGTAGAGGGAGTCAATGAGAATGTAGAGAGAGTCAATAGGGGTGTAGGAGGAGCACTCGACTTCTCGACGATCATTGCCCAACAATTACAGAACCTCTTACCCGCCATGCTAGCTCAGGTTGGTATAAAGGAAATGTTGGAAATCAAAATGGTAATATGGTTAATGAGAACGTTCAAGAGAATGTTGGGAATGTGATAGTAAATGGAAACTACGTAGGTTGCTCATATAAGGAGTTCTTAGCTTGTAACCCTAAGGAATATGATGGTAAAGGAGGTGCTATAATTCTTACTTGTTGGATTGAGAAAATGGAGTTTGTGCATGATATGAGTGGTTGTAGTATTGACCAAAAAGTGAAATACATGGTTCATTTGTGGGTAAGGCGTTAACGTGATGTAACTCTCAGATCCGCACGCTAAGCCGGGAAGTTGCTGTTAGTATCTCATGGAATGACTTTAAGTGTATGATGATAGAAGAGTTTTGTCCTAGTCATGAGATGCAAAAGTTAGAATCTGAGTTGTGGAATCATGCCATGGTCGGGGTTGTCTATGCTGCGTATACTGATAGGTTTCATGAGTTGGCTAGGTGAGTTCCACATTTGTTAAATCCAGATAGTAGGATGATTAAGCGGTATGTGTATGGCCTTGCTCCACAGATCCGTAAGATGGTGGCAGCAACGGAGCCAAAGACTATACAAAAGGCTATGCAGATTTCTGGTGCACTGACCGATGAGGTTGTGAGAAATGGATCAATTAAGAAGGTTGAGAAAAGAGGAAATATGGGGGAACCTTGCAAGGATAAGAATGGTAGGGATGATAATAAGAGGAGTAAGACTGGGAATTCTTTTGCTTCTACCGCAAACCCTGTAGGAAGAGAGAATACGGGTACTTTGCCCAAGTGTACCACTTGCAACTCCTACCATGCACCCGGAGGCCCTTGTCGCACATGCTTCAACTGTAACAGCTTGGGTCATTTGGCAAAGGATTGTAGAGGCGTGCTGAGGAATGTGAATCCTGTCAATGCTAGAAATCTAACTGTTAGGGAATGTTATGAGTGTGGTAGTACCGACCATGTTAGGTCAGCTTGTCATAGATTGAATAGGGCACAAGGACCAAAAGAAAAACATCTAAACCAAGTTGCTGCTAATAACGAGGGTCAGGGTTGTGGAAACCAAGGGAACTAGGCTAGGGGTAGGGCATTCATGTTGGGAGCAGAGGAAGCTCGCCAAGATTCGAACATTCTAACGAGTACGTTTACTTTGAATAATCATTTTACCACTACCTTATTTAACTCTGGTGCCGACTATAGTTTTGTTTCCACTACTTTCATACCTCTGTTAGGCTTAGAGCCCAGTGAATTAGGTTTTAAATATGAGATTGAGATAGCTAGCGGGCAACTAGTAGAGATTGATAAGGTTATTAAGGGTTGCAAACTAGAAATCGAGGGTCATGTATTTGACATCGATTTGATACCTTTTGGGCATAGGAGTTTTGATGTGATTATAGGTATGGACTGGTTGTTTATATATAAGGCTGAAATAATTTTTCATAAGAAAGTAGTGAGGATACCACTACCAGATGGTAATGTAACACCCCCATTTTTACAATATAGCAGCGGAAGCTAATCTGGGGTACTACTTCATGGATACAACAATCATAATCATAGAAAACAACTTTAAAAGAGACGTTGTTGAAAATTTTTAGTTATCATTCATTATAATCAGAGTTTTTACAAAATGCAGGTCCAAATTCCTAAAACTTCATGTTGAATGTATAACGTTCAAGCATTTCGTTGTTCCATGGCTCTCTCGTGCCACAACTTGCTCAATTACCTGAGATAAACATGATAAAGAGTCAACACAAAGGTTGAGTGAAATTCATAGGTTTGAAATGTAATAGTTGAATACAAGTTATCATAATTAGAAATATTGGCATTACAAGAATAATCATCATGAAGAACATTATTGTCATAATGAATAGTATTATTACCCTAAACTCATGAATCACATAAAGAGGTAATGAAGATATTAAAGAGATATTGGGAGATACTGCCCAAAGAGATATTGGAAGATACTACCCAAAGAGATATTGGGAGATATGACCCTCAAAGCAGAATACTTAAGAGGATATTGGGAGATACTAACCAAATAGATATTTCCTGTACTAGGTAATACTCTATCAGGATAGCATATAGTTTAGCTAACACTTGCATTTAGATTTTATAGTCGGGTGTATCAGGGTTTTTATAAGATATGTGGGATTATGAATTCATTAAGTTCTTTTGAAAAAAAAAAACAAAAAAGTAAAAAATCACATTTGTTTATAAGTTAAGTGAGTATATAAAAGGAGTTTTGTAAACCAAGCCATGTATCCCCTCGCGGTTTTTAAAACAATGTAAATAAGTAAAAGGCGATGTTTTATGGAACTTAACCTGTAGGTTCATTGCAATAAATATATCCAAAATGAAATCTGACGACCTTATCACAATCTTAACCGGGGAATGTTGACATAGTAAAATAATAGTAAATAGCCACGTCATACAACCTATGTAGAATATGTCATATAGTCTTAGGAAGATTTTACTTTTAGAACTTTGGTTTAAGAGCTTATGAGGTTTGAGGTGAAGAGTTTGGAATTATTGTTACACCGTTCGGGCCATCATATGTTAGAAGCCATTCCATAAATGTTTAAGGAGTGAGAGAACTTTAAATCGTAAACCCAACCACTCAGTTAGAACGTAATATCGAGATGGAACATCTTAATATAAAGCTCCCTAGTATTGTGGTACAATATAGCTTCCGGATGATCGGTTTTAAGCGTTTTAATCAATATCTGGAAATGTTAAGCACGAGAAGCGTTAATTAAAGTTATGTCATATAATGTTTTGGATATGATTTTATACTTTTTCAAAATGTTACATTTTAGACCCTGAGGTTTGGAAAATTGCAATTAGGCCCTTGGAGTTTGCATTTTTACGACTTTGGTCCCTTAACTTTGAAAGATATACCAAGTAAACCTTAGAGTTTGAAAAGTGACATAATAGATCCCTGGAGTTAATGCTTTGATAAAATGACACATTTAGCCCTTTTAGTTATAAGTTTCCGAAAGTTACGATATATACCCCTTGCATGGATTATAATTACAAAACATGTCCAAATTGCCATGCAAGCTTAGTTTAACATTAAAATAGACATTTATAAGTTATAATAAACTAAAATATGAAGATTTAACGCAACGCAAGTTTAAAATAACGATTCGTTAAGCTAGGAAGCAAAAAATTAGGGTTTCAAAACGTAAGGACGTGGGTTTTAAGTTCAAATTCCTTCATTAATCAATAAAGTGGTTATTTTAACATTAGTTAAGCATGCTAGGATATATTATAACAATATTTAATCATTATAACATTTAGTTTTAAGAAAAACGCGAAATTAGGGTTTCGGGTGTACGGTTTTGGATCAAAATGGAAAATGAGCATGAATTGAGTTATGAAACTTTAACAAGAGTATATTTAGGATCATATGAACATTATAAGGGTGTAGTAGCAGAAGCATAACATTCAAAACCTGGGTTTGAGCTTCAAGGAGCAAAAATGGTGGAAATGGGTCGTTTCGGGTAGTATTTCCACTCGTACGCCTTGTATCTTTACTCCGGGGCTTCAATTCTTCAGGGATTCACTTCTTGAACTTCTTTAATGATCCTAGGATCATAAGGGAGCAAAGGATTGCTTCCTATAAGGGTTATAGAAAGAAGAGGGGTGGTTCGAATTGGAATGAACACACAAGGACCCTATTTATACTATTTTGAGATCAAAGAGCTTAAGAAACTTATATGATCTGGTCTTGACACATGTAGGGGCTAGTATATGATGTGTAAAAGCTATTAGATGTGGTGTATAAGCTAGAAAACTAGCTTTGATGTGTTGTTTATCTCCTTGCATGCCACGGCTTAGAACTAGAAGAAACAAGAAGATACAAGTGACCATGTGCTCATTTTATACATAAAGAATGAAGG
The DNA here is from genome assembly GCA_026074375.1 of Tanacetum coccineum. Classification (NCBI taxonomy): domain Eukaryota; kingdom Viridiplantae; phylum Streptophyta; class Magnoliopsida; order Asterales; family Asteraceae; genus Tanacetum; species Tanacetum coccineum. The sequence goes on from BQNB010096238.1 coordinate 4,462, forward strand.
GAGGTGCTTGTAAGCTGCTTAGGAATGAAGTAGCTTAGTCATGGAGGTGCTTGATTGCAAAGAAAGGCTTTGAAATGGGTCATTTTGCAAGAAAAGGGTTCACGGGTTCAAGTAGGGCTCATAAGGGCTCGGATTGAGTTTTCTAGCTTGTAATTCGTATTCATTTGATTAAGAATGATAGGTTACTGATCCTAAGACATATATTAAGGATTATAATCAAAAGTTGATAGGTGGTTTGGGTTAAAATGGGTAGAAAATGAGTAAACGGGTCAAAATCACAATTAGGGCACAATTAGGGTTTTCTGGATTTATTTCTTGTATAATTAAAGTAGAATGAAGATGGAATATGATTGAGAATGTTGTAATTTATGTTATTACAACTTATTTGGGTGTTGGTTTGGGTTTACAATGGATAAAAATGAAGAAACAAGTCATGGTGTAGTATTTAGCTCGGGTTAGGGTTTCTGACTTTTGAATTAGGGTTTTGAGTGTAAATATGTGTATGAAAGCTTATGAATAGAATAATTAGGGTTTACACATTGTATATTGAGTGTAGTAGCTTGTACATAAGTGGTGGTGAAGAAATTGGAATGAAAACAGAGGTAAAACGGCTATTTTAGAGATCATGTTTAATGACTTGTATATTGAGCTTTTAAAGACTTGTACTTTGATTTAAAGAGATTTTATATTTCATATGAGATGTTATATTACTTGTACATATGCTTTAGTATCTTGTGCATTCACTTTAGATGTTAATCTTTCATGGAATTAGGGTTTAGAGGTATACGATAACGGTTTAAAGCCCGTTTAGATATAACGTTGCGAAAAGTACATTATAGGAATAATGTACCTTGTAATAAAGAATATGATGATATTGACTTGACATGTTATGATGTTTTCTTGACATATATGAAGATAGGATTGCCATAGATAGGTTGCGTGAGCTCGTCTACTTTAGTTATGTAAGTTACATTACATACTGAGATATTGACAATACAAGTAATGTAATAAAGTGAAAAATTTCCCCGTACAATTGTGATAATAGTAAAATAGGTTTTGCATTTGATGAAAATTCTTAGGTTGTTATAGTCTCCACCCCTTACAGAAATCTCGTCCTGAGATTTAGTTGAAAGTTGTAGTGGTATTGTTTAGAGATAGGTACTGGGTATGAATTTAGGTTAATCAAGGTCACAAGTTCACGTGTGTGATGCATTTATAATTATGTTGTACACCATAATTATAATTACCTCCTTTCACACGTCTACTTATTTTCAAGACCACACCTTTTGATGATAGCAAATAGAATTTCTCCAGATTAGAATCTGGGTGATGAAATACTTCGATTTACGGAACCTGTGGGTTATGGGCCTACCACGCTTCTGCTGCGCCACTCTGATCGTAAAGAATCGTTATTCATTAACCTTTAAAAGTCAACATCAAATAAGAATGCTATCACAAGTCTTTGTCGAAATTTTCATACCTAGTGGTATTGAAATCATTTGACATTGTATAGATTCTTGTGTGTTTCCTTGTTATTACGTTGCAGAATATAAGAGAAAATTTTAGAATACGGAGATCATGGAATGAGTGATGTCAAGGAATGATTGTAAATTTGTATAAGAGTTGCTAATCATATGAGATACAAGTTTTTAAATGCCCAGATGATGAAGGTAATGATAAAAATGAAGATAATGATTAAGGAATTGTTTGTACAAGCGGATTGAAAGAAACTTGGTTGTACATATGTTATATACTTAAGCCTACTTATTTATAATTTATCACTTACAAAAAGAAGCGTTCAACTCCTTGTAACTGAGAATTTATAAATTCATATTTCAAAGATTTATAATTTCCTTATTCAAATAAAGAAGCATTCTAATTCATTTCAATAAGATGATCATAAATCGTCTTACCTAAGCATAAAAACATGATATCGTAATGAATGATTACATAATATTGAGATGTTGATTGTACTGATGCCCATATAATCGAGGATGAAATTTTTTGTTGCAAATGTATGAGGAGAGTATTCAGAGTTGAACATAATAGAATCGATGAAATTGACAAATGATGACAAGTTTTGATACCATTAGATAACAAGATGTAACGGAATTATCACTTTATTATTTCATGGATAACTTTACATACGAAACTTTAAAAGAGTTGATACTTATGTTATGTATCTTGTAGTAGGATACTTATGTTACGTATGTTACGTATCTTTGGAAAAGTTAGTTGATTTTCTAAATAATTTCTTTTCCCATTTTTCTCTCTAAACTCTCTCATCTCTCTCTCTCTTCTTTCTCTCTCTAAAAGATCAACTCTATCTCTCTAAATTTCTAGGTTGATTCATGTATGATATAGGTTATGAAGTGATATACGGGATTCTATAATTGGCATCAGAGCCTAAGTGGATTCGTGTTTGATTTGTGTGGTTAATAAGCTCAAAATTCGTGGCTTATTTTTGGCTGGTGGTGGTTTATCGTTACGGTTGTGATTGTTGTGGTTATTTTGGTAGTTGTCATTTTTGCGATTGTTGAAGTGGTTATTGTTGTTGTGGTATTTGGGGTAGTTGTTGTTGTTGTCGATGGTGTTTCTCTTATCTTCTAATTTTCGTTTATGATTATTGGTTTCTTGCATAGAATCGCGTTTTATTATCTGATCCATTAACCTCTGGGATATGTTGATGGCTTCCTCCAAAGTTTGAGGTTTCGAGGCAGTAACGTTTCCTTCAATGCTTCGAGGTAGACCTCCAATAAAAGCTTCCAAGAGTTTCTCATTGTTTGGCACCATGTTTGGACACAAGGTGGTTAATTCTTGGAATCTTCTAACATAGGGTTTAAGGTCATTTCCCTTTACACTCAGATTGTAAAGTTCCTCTTCCATTTTTCTGATCTCAGTCCGGGGACAATACTTGTTTGTCAGAAGCCTTTTTAACTCAGTCCAGGTGATTTGATTAGCTTGCTCTATTCCCATAGGCTGGGCATGTGCATTCCACCAGGACAAGGCATCGTCAGTTAAAGTACCAGTAGCAAATGTTACTTTATTTTCCTCAGCACATCTGCTTCGAGAGAATACTGATTCAGTTCGTTCAAACCAGCGAATAAGGCCTACTGCTCCTTCTGTACCATTAAAGCAGAAAGGTTGACAGCTGATAAACTCTTTGTAGTTTCCCGTTTTCACTGTAGGAGTTCCAGTAAGATTACTAGCACTTGCCATGGCAGCAGTCTGTGCTTCCAGGGCTGCAGTAAAATCAGCAGTCAGTTGCCGGATGGCATCCAAAGTTATGGCTGGTGTTTCGGATGTTGACGTCCTTTTGGGAGGCATCCTATCAACATAAGATAACGCGTAGTAAGAATGACATCACAAGTTTTGAAAGGTAATATTAAAAAGAAAATGTGATGCTTAAAATGCTTAAAGAGAAATGCTTATTTTTGAATTTTAAGCACTTAGGGGTTATGGAAGATTTCAAGAATACGGAGATAATGATGCAATTCTGGAAATGATGAAGAAAGAGCCAAAAGTTGGAAATACATAAGATACGAACGGGTTCATTAATAAATAACTTGTCTTCTACTGTACACAGACAAGCATTTTTAATTATACCACAACATCCCATGGCTATGGTAAAAGCTATAACTATCGAAGAGCTGTTGGATCCTGACCGAAGATGACATCCAAAAGATCCGCCTAATCTGTTTGTGACGAGCTTGGATTTTCTCAATGATTTGTTCAAGATCGGAAATTCTGTAGTGAGCAAAGGCAATCTTATCCTTTTGTCCTAACAGCTTCTTTTGAAGTCTGATAATCTGAGTGCGGATTCTGTTAAGTTTGGTCTTTAGTTAGTTACCATTAGTACGTTCTTCTTCCATTCTCTCAATGCGGTGAAGATGGGTTCATCTAAATAAATTAAAGATATCTTCAACTTTTTTCTTATGATGTTTCCAGATACTCTTATCTGAACATTTCCTATTTCAAATACTTGAGGGTTGAGGTAGAAGTATAAACTGAGAAGGGATGGTGGATACCAAATAACAAGATTTGATTCCGAGATAATAAGATAACGTAGTTTGGAGGAAGAAGATGAGGAACATATTCCTTCTTTGTTGGTAATGAGTTCTTCAGGAATAAAGAACTGTCAAGGATTAAATAGTGTGATGGTGTACTCTCGAGATAGGAGTCAAAATATCTGGAGTGGTAATCAGGATCTGGTGATGAATAGGTAATTCTTAGCATAAATTGCTTGTACGTCCTTCAAATAAGTAATTAGTTGTAGAAAATAGAATTACTGGTGGGCATAAAATTATACTGTAAGTTTTCCGAAGAGTTAAAAGAATTGCTTCCCAATGAAGCTGGGAAAGAATCTGATGAGACCGGAGTATAGTTAAGAATATTTATAGAGGAAAAAGCATCATTGATATCGAAAGTAGAGCGGTTAGGAAAAGACATCGTTCTGATAACAACCTAGTTTGTAAATAACATAAGTTATTTATGTAATAGTATAATAGATATGTATATTTACATACTTATTCCGGAATGTATGCACGGAGACTTTGGGATCTATAAAAGAAATGAGGTTTCAAGTTAAGGTTTTGACTTGTCTATCTATAACCCTGGCGCTGATACCAAATCTTTAACACCCCGCATTTTTTATCAATATAGCAGCTGAAGCTAAACTGGGGTATTACTTAATTGATACAACAACATAATTATAAAAACAACTTATAAAAGAGACGTTGTTTGAAAAGTTTTAGTTCATTCATAATAAACAGAGTTTTTACAAAATGCAAGGTCCCAAAATCTAAACATCATGTTTGAATGATAACCAGTTTCAGACCATCATCAAGTCTATGCCCACTGCCGTGCCGCAACTTGCTCAATTACCCTCTGAAGAGAAAACATGCTAAAAAGTTAACACAAAGGTTGAGTGAAATTCATAGGTTTGAAATGTAATAGTTGAATACAAGTTATCATAATTAGAAATATTGGCATTACAGGAATAATCATCATGAAGAACATTATTATCATAGTGAACAGTATTATTACCCTAAACTCATGAATCACATAAAGAGGTAATAAAGATATTAAAGAGATATTGGGAGATACTACCCAAAGAGATATTGGGAGATACTACCCAAAGAGATATTGGGAGATATTACCTTAAAAGATAATATGAGAGATAATACCTAAAGAGATACTAAAGAGAATTGGTAGATACTACCCAAAAAGATATTTCCAGTACCTAGGCAATAATATATCAAGATAGCATATAGTTTAGCATAACACTTGCATTCATAGTTTATAGTAGGTGTCACGGGTTTATAAGATATGTGAGATTATGAATTCATTAAGTCTTTGAAAAGTAATCACATTGTTATAAGATAAATGAGTATGTAAAAGAGTTTGTAACAAGCATGTATCCCCCTCGCGGGTTTATAAAACATGTAAATAAGTAAAGGCGAGGTTATGAACTTCACCTGATAGTAGTTGTCAATAAATAAATCCAAAATGAAAGCTGACGACCTATCCCAATCTTAACCGGAGGAATGTTGACATAGTAAAATAATAGTTAGCAGCCACATCACACAACCGAGTAGAATATGTCAAGTCTTAGGAAGATTTACTTTAGAACTTGGTTAAATAGTATAGTTTGAATGAAAGTTTGGAATTATTGTATCACCGTTCGGGCCATCATATGTTAGAAGCCATTCTATAAACGTTTGAGGAGCGAGGGCACTTTAAATCGTAAACCCAACCACTCAGTCAGAACGTAATATCGAGATGGAACATCTTAATATGAAGCTCCCTAGTATTGTGGTACAATATAGCTTCCGGATGATCGGTTTTAAGCGTTTTAATCAATATCTGGAAATGTTAAGCACGAGAAGCGTTAATTAAAGTTATGTCATATTAATGTTTAGGGGAGTAATGAATTTATACTTTTATCAAAATGTTACATTTTAGACCCTTGAGGTATGGAAAATTGGCAATTAGGACCCCTTGGAGTTTGCATTTTTACCGACGTTTGGTCCCTTAACTTTGAAAGATAAACCAAGTAAACCTTAGATTTGAAAACATAATAGACCCCTAGAGTTATAACTTTGATAAAATTACACTTTTAGCCCTTTTAGTTATAAGTTTTTGAAAGTTACGATATATACCCCTTGCATGGATTATAATTATAAAACATGTCCAAATTTCCATGCAAGCTTAGTCTAACATTTCAATAGACATTTATAAGTTATAATAAACTAAAATATGAAGTTTTAACGGCAAACAAGTAATAGAAAATACGATTCTTAAGCTATGTAATTAAAAATGGGTCAAATTAGGTTTCCAAAATGTAAACCGTGGTGTTTTAAGTTCAATTCCTTCATTAATTAAATAAAGTGGGTTATTTTAACATTAGTTAAGCATGCTAGGATAGATTATAACAATATTTAATCATTATAACATTTAGATTTTAATAAAAACCGAAATTAGGGTTTTGGGTGTACGGTTTGATCAAAATGGAAAATGAAGCAGAATTGGTAATGAAATTTAACAAGAGTTAATTTAGTGATCATATGAACATTATAAGGATAGTATAAGCAGGTATGAAGACAATAAACCCTTGTTTGAGCTTCAAGGATCAAAAATGGTGGAAATGGATCATTTCGGGTAGTATTTCCACTTGTTCGCCTTATATCTTCACTCTGAAGCTTCAATTCTTCAGGCTTCACTTCTTGAACTTCTTTAATGATCCTAGGATCATAATGGAGCAAAGGATTGCTGCCTATAAGGGTTATAGAAAGAAGAGGGGTGGTGCGAATTGGAATGAACACACAAGGACCCTATTTATACTATTTTGAGAGCACTTGATTCTACTTCATCCAACTCAGGGTTAGGTGACCTAGGGGCGCTAGGTGTCCTATGCGTTCCTTGGGTAGAGTCAATCGGTTATGACTGAGTCATAGGAATATCTACCCTAAATATCACAGCATGCATCCGATAATGATCCTTGAGCTTTATCTCATCCGTGATCATCCAACTTAGAATCTTTATTCCAACACTGTCTTTATAGTTCCCTGAATTGAATATTTTCTTAACCATCGCATCATCTTCCAAATTATGGTACTTATCACAAGCTCAGCGATAAATCTCAAGGAATGCAGTCATGTAGAGTCCTACAAGGATTTTTGTGAATCTTGGATAAGAAATTTATGTTGATGGATTTTTGAGTGCATAGTGTAATCCTTCCCAAAGTAGCTGAGCATAATCTACATGTATATTGTTGACAAAACAATATAACATCTGCATTATCTGTAAAGGCGGTTGATCATGAACAGTGACTCTTATAGTAAGACATCGAGCAAAGATTTTGCCAAGTGTCTGCTATGGTTGTACTAGTCCTGTCGTCTTAAAATTAGATAGTGATCTTACTCGAGAGTAAAACCAAGAGTATTCAGAAAGAATGGAACCATTTCTGAAAACTTTGGAGCAGCAACAAATCGTTCATGATTGTTATTGGTAGCTTGAGGCAGATGAAAGATTCTTCTGAAATCATTAAGAGTCAAAGTTAACTCTTTTCGACCAAGCACAAACTTGAGCCTATACTTTGATCCAACTTCTTGCAAAGTATGCCAGAACTGCCCCAAGTAAATCCATGGTACTGGTGAAGAAGCAACAATGCTGAGATTTTGAATGATGTTTGCCATGATTTTGCATTCATTTAGATATAGTGGATTATCAAGATCGATATTTTTGTTAGCATCCATGAGTGCATAGCGTTTGTTGGGTGGACACAAATCGCCTCGATGAACATTAGCTGGTCTTTGTGGTTGTGCCATGATGATTACTGAATGAGTGATGACAAAGTGTTAGATAACCAACAATTTAAATGACATTTTTGTCTCTTTCCGCTCTATTTGTTTTTATATGTTCTAGCAATTCTTTTTGAACATATCTTAGATCAGTTTGTTTCTCATGTTCTTTTTCTTGCTTTTTCTAGCACATGCCATACGCTTTATTCGCATTTTTCTTTTGATTTCTCTTTTTGTGTGTTCTGGCAATTAATTTTAGAACACACTCCATATTTGCTTTTTCGCATATAGTTTTTCTCTCTCTCTTTCTGTTTAGAATATCCTCACCAGAAATTCTTTGTGAAATGATACTCTTTCAAGAATTATGAAGATACTCTCAGATTTTGAATAAGACTCAAATTTTGAGAAATTAAAGACATATCATTCATATTCTTAAAACGTTTTGTGAAAGAGTACCATTTTTGACACAATACAAAAATTTGAGAACTTTTTCAAAAATCATTTGTGCAAAAGGATTTGTATCTAAAAAACATAGAATTATTCAAACTCAATTCAACAACTGAATGGTTACTAAGTCACTCACTTATCATTCTATTCATTGCAGAAAGCGGTCGAAATCGGACATGACTTAGACCACTTAAACAATTAAGAATTGAAGTATCAGACTCAAGTTATTTTGAAATTCTTAATTTTTGCTTCTTGTAATAAATCTTATACCCTGTAAACAAACACATCTAACTCATCAACTGAATGGTCACTAAGTCACTTAATCTTCATTCTGATCAATTCAGAAAACGATCATAACCAGACATGACTTAGACTACTTAAACAATTGAGAATGGGCATATTTGATACACGGTATAACAATCATCAAAACTTGATCAATTGTTTTCCATTTTTGCGGTACTTTTTCACAAATGTTTGAGATTTCACATCACATGAGACACTGATCTTGTTATTTATAGACATTTGAGCTTTACACAACACATTCAGACAGTTATCATTACTACACACTAAATCTTTTAAAAGCCCCTCCCCGCACCAAAAAAATTAAGCTTTTAGTAACAAATTCGACATTTCCAAAATTGACAGTTGACTTTTTCAAATTTGACTTCTGAATTTGACTTTTTTAAACTTTGACTTCCGAATTTGTGTCTTATCAATTCTGTCATGTCGAAAATGACTATCATGGCTGTTTTTCTAGCAAATTCGATATAATCAAGTATTAAAGAATCCATTTTAATCATTTTTTGCCATTAATTCCCATTTTAATCAATTTTGACAAAGCTTTAAGACTTCCGAATTTGATCAAGACATCGAATTTGTTATTTTTGAAGATTAAACATCAATCATTGCAATTAATCATGTACCATCAGTCCTAATAACATCATCAAGCCTTTTTCAATCATCAATTTCCTAAACCCCTAATTTTGGAAACCCTAATTACTTATCAAATTTAATTTCGATATCAAGAACATCGTTTCACTATGTTTCCAAAACCTGTAATAGTGAAAGAATACTTACGTTTGAGAAGAAAAATAACTTGTGGTCGTTGTTTTGGACTCAGAATCAAAGATTTGTTTTTTCTTTTCTTACTCGATATGAAATTCGGAATAAGAAAAAATAGAAAATTAAATTTAAATCCTATTTATACCCTCCGAAATTTTAAGTTTGGAAAGTGACACTCTCAGTCCTTGGAGTTTTCCTTCTGAATTTTGGTTTGAAAATTGACAGTTTTGGTCCTTGTCTTTTTGGTTATCGAACTTTATTACCAAGAATTTCAAAAACTCCCCCTTGGAGTATGATCCCTTTGCATAATTAGCCCGTTATTGGATTTTTCTTCTTTTTCAAAGTCCATATTTTTACAAAACAATGAAAAACTCCCCTTTGAAAATATACCATTTGATATGAATCTATCAAACATTCGAGGGATCATTGTTTTTATTGAATTTTGAAAATGATGTGAACTTAAAATGCAGATCATGTATGTGAATGGAAATCACAAAAACACATGTTTTGACAATGAGAACACATTTGTTATCAAAATAACTCCCCCTCAGATCATGATCCAGTATTGGAAATCACAAAAAATACAATGTTTTGATAATGAGAACACATTGTTATCAAAATAACCCCCCCCCTCAAATCATGAACCAGTAATTGAACATAAATAATTGTGAGACAAAATAATCAAATCATGAATCTGATATTGAAATGAGAAGCACAAAGTGATGTTGAGCTTAAATTAATGTTTTGGCTTTTACATTTTTTATTTTCGTATTTGATTTTTTTTAAACATTCAGAAAATATTTTTGAGTTTTTAGGTTTTTCAATTTTTATTTTGTTTTTGAAAAATTTATTTACATGTTTGATGTATGATCTTGTTTCAATAATAGCTTTCTGCGCCAGAAACTCAACTGTTTGTGAGTCATACATCTCATACCCAAGCGTGAACTACAGAACCGCAAAGCATTCTTTAAGACAGAGCTTTATGTAATAGATTCGTAAAGTTGGTATTCGTTCTAACAAACAGTAAGATTCCACCCGAGAGATCCTTTCCAACATGTTCTTTAGATAAAAAAATACCGAGATGAGGCTATGTGTTTTGGTACTCGAATGCTAGAAACCGATCTGCAGGGAAATAGCAATAGCACTTTTTGAAGACGCATTACAACTAATCGTTGTACCTTGTATCTATAACATCCAGTAAATTGAGTGTATGCATCCATGACCCGTGGCACAACAACGCAAGACAAGGGATACATAACTCAAGCTATCATCTGTAGACAACAGACCACAGTACACAAGTCCCTATAGCTTTTTAGAAATACCGCTCACAAAGCTTTTCACCTAAGAATGGTAGCCATCCTTAGGCTGCTTGTGCAGTCTCTCGTAAATCCTCATGGTCTGCATCTGAATATAAAATTATTCAAATCAGACAAATACCTTCAGATACCATAGCGCCCATGTTCATGAGCTGTCTATAGGGCTACCGAAAGATGCCGGTTAATTTCCTCTTTGAAGTGGTTTGACCGTATGATTGCATGTAATAGACGCACAAACAAGCAAAAGCAATATCAAGGCGACTGGACTATATAGATACATGGCACGTCCCCTCAATCATTACGAATACGATAAGTCCGTTTGAAGCAGTAGGGATGCCAGTTGTAAATCACACATACCAGTCTCTCAGAGGCCATGGTGTGCATCATGAGAGACACACATTCATCCCACACCATATTTCTTTAAAAGCTATTGCATATTGTACTGGACATAATGAATAATGCCATAGAGATTGAATAACTGTGAAGTCCAAGAAAAACTTAAGTCACCCATCATAGACATTTCAAAAGTATTTTCACTCATAAGATGTTCCAAATCATTTTGCAAAAATCTGGATTAGTAGACCCAAAAATGATTCATCCGACATATTCTTAAACAAGTAATAATGGTTTACCACTGACTCGTATAAATAAAGAGGTCCGCGTCCAACAATAACCTTTAGTAAAATGTCGATCATTAGGATTGTAATAGACCATTTGTCAGACCCATGTTTCGTGGAGCACTGTGGTCATTGTATAAATGCCATTTCAACAACATGTAGACATGATCTGGAAAGTCTGATCTCGACAAATCATCAGGGTGAGGCTTAACATAAAACGTCCTCTTCAATGACCAGATGCAGAAAATACGTCTTAACATCCATGATGAAAGATTTAATATTTATTCTATGTGCCGCAAAAAGCAATGAGACATAACGTACGCTTCAAACGAGCAAACTAAGAAAAGATTCGTACAAAATCGATGCCTTCGTCGTAGCTTGTATATCCCTTTGCAAACAAGACAATAGTTTGTTTGAACTACACATATGTTATGCAGCCACTTTGTTCCTCAGACTCATTAGACAACAATTATATCTTTCCATCTGCACTCTAGGACAAGTTTCCCGAAACGTTAATCCTCTTAAAATTGATGTCAACTCGGCTTGCATTCTGATTCTATCCAGCTGTGACTACATAGCTTCCAATGTTATTTGGTGCGAGAGGCTAACAGTGTACTGCATACATGCATACCGCAGAATCATCTGAATCCTTTTGTCGAGTCATCACACGTTTGGATGGTCACCAATTACGTGTCACTAACAGAAGTGAGCTTTAGGTCCCATTATGGTGTTGAGGGATGTACCTTGGATCGGAAACTCATTTGCATATGTTATAATTTAGGGTGTGTCTTGTAGAGAGCAATCCAAGCTTCCCTCAAAGTTTGGGACAACATATGAGCAAATACGGTAATTAACGATCAAAATCTTTCTGCAAGAACTTCTTAGTGACTTTCAATCAGCCTCATTTAAGGGAATGGGAGAAAATTTGTATTCAGATATAGTTACATGGAGGCGCCTCTGTTCTCAACAACAATTGAAGATTTCCGAAGGCAGATCTTCATGATATAGACACTTGTTGTGTAGCAAAATTGATAGACTGTTGTCAGAAGACCACTTCTCAAAGTATGCCTTTCGTAACATTGGCCCGAACAAAAGATCCAAATCTTCTTTAAGAAGGAAATAATCATATGAGATTTTGCTGTATGATCGTCAATGATGAATCATTGCAAAACGAGTTCAAACGTCATTTTCACAAAAGCCATTGCGCTGTGACTCTGTCAACCTTGATGTGGATGATTCTATAAATCGTTGACTCAGATTATAAAAGTTGAAACCCTCATGTGAATGTTTCTGAAAACCACAATGAAGATCCACTGTTTGATTAGGTTTCAAAGTTTTCCAAGATCACTCTCGATCATTTGTTGAGTATAACGACAACTGAACCAAACACATGAAAATATTCACTTTGTTTGCTGTCCATGAAGGAATTCAGTAATGGAGCGTTTTTGTTGTACCTTGTATGAATTATTGATTGATTTTGAGTAAAGCAAGCGTAAAAACTTGACCATACGGCCCAAAGAAAAGTCTAGTAAGCGTCGAACAGATAAGCCTTGTGACAGTGCACCTCGACAAATAACATTAGTACTCGTTCAACAACGCACCATGTGTTTTAAAGCTGAACGAGCAAATCGAAAATTTACGTTGCATAATGCCTAACTTATCATAAAATGGCGCTTTAAGGTTTGCATTTTTTAAATTCATACCATTGTCAGGGCGAATCTGCAAACTTTGGCATTGTAATCAACTAAATTCGAGCAATGAAAATTCGTTATAATCGCTTGGTAGAGTCTCATATTTGTGGCGAAGAGAAGAACCCATGTGAATCAAGAATAAATCATCACGAGCACAAAGAATAATAACACTTTCCGTTAGATTGATGCTACCCGCATTGGGTCCCACTAAATTAATGCTGTAGCAATATCCAACGTGGAAATGAGTAATTTGAACCACTTTAGGTGGATGAGACAACCTTTCTGAGCGTTCTTCCCTCGCACACATGCAGAACAAAGGCATCTTCTATTAGCACCCCCAAATGGAGTCGCACAAACGGAAAAGTTTAAAAAGTTGTTTCCGAAGCGATACTATCAAAATCCATTGCAGTAGAGATCTGATAGAACGACCTCTAAATGAGTCCATGAAAAGTAATCTCGTTGAATTTTTCTTAATATTGATAGAAGCAATTGAATCCCATAAAATTCTTCACAATGAAAATGGTTGAAAGTATCAACAAGAGTTTAAATCATCTTGACATGTAAGTAGAAAAAACCGTGAATGAAAATCTTGTAACGTGTAGACTCACAAATGCACACATTAAAGTCAAGGTAGAGCTGTTCACCTAAGAAAATAACATGCTTAAAAGTGTCTACATAAGGTTTATGAGGTGCATAGATTTAATAATAAGTAGAAAAAATGTGCAAATCACAACACTAGATAAATAAATATGAAGTTACTAGGTTACAAAGCCCCGGCCCATACTAGACTTGCAACACATAAACGTTAAATATATATGGTTTCTTAAATGCGTATAACCGCCGAAACCACAACAAAATGCGTTATTAAAGTGGTGAAAAATACGAGAATTGTAAATATGCATGACCAGATTCAAGCCTTAAGTTAATTCCCAAAAGTGATAAGCCGAAATCAAGTTTTGTAAAGATATCATATGACCATATAGTATTCCATAATAATCACCAAAAATGTAAGGTATGATATTAGATCGCCAAATTTCCAAATACTGATAACGTAGATTGCATAATATCATGAAAAGTAAGTTCAATTGCCCGAAGATCTATATCGTTAGGGCTCAGACATGTTTCAGTATGCCCACTTTAATCTCACGCACAGTAAACAGTTCATATATTGTAGTTGTTGGCCCTGTATACACCAATCCAGTCCGGTGCTCCGGACATGCTATAACGTCTTTCCGTATTGAGATACTCGAACTAGTAAGAGCCGAATACACACACCAATACGGGGTTAGTCAACTCCCCAAAGAGATCTGATTTAATATCACCTACTTCTGCGCTTATCACGTAATAACATTCATTTACGTAGCAATCCATAAATGCAGATTATAAAAGTAAATTGTGTGCATCCCATAATGGTAAATAAGAAAGGTATCCGCTTTTGTGAACCGAAGATAAGTAAGATGATATGTAAACCAAGTTTGTAAACAATCATGTAAATGATTTGTAAAACGTTCAGGTAAACGAGTTCGTACATGATCTATGTAAGCAATTTTTTAAACTTGTATGAACAAACAGTATGGATACAGTTATGGAACCAAGTGTAAAACAAATTGTAAGTCCGGCATTCTTCTCACACCACAAAAGTTATAAAGTAAATGTATAACCGAGCAAAACAATGGGGCTATAAACTCATCTTAAATATGAAGGAGCGATGAGGTAATAAATCAAACAAATGCTGACACAAAGCCTGGAATTACATCCGAATTAATTATAGGTCGTATGAGTACAATGTAAATGAATAACTACCACATATAATTTTATATAGTTACATCACTACCTAAATATGTTTATTTGATTTATAAAATTAAACAATATGGATTCACACATAACGTGTAAAATAAATTCAAAGTAGTTTATATTGTAATAAATAGTATACTTTCGCAATCAATTGTTTAATTGATAAAAAAAATACATTTGATTTAGTATAAAATATAATTACATATATAAAGTAAGTTAAAAATTGTTAGATAAACAATATTTTAAACTAATATTTATAAAGTTAAAAACATTTATAAATATCACCTTAGGTAAAAACATCGTATCTTTCTGGTTTTAAATCCGTTTTATACGTTCTTTATGCTCACGGTTTCATATTAAGAAGATTTATCAGAATATTATATTTATAATATTTTTGCTGCTGATGAACAGTAACTTTTTCTGTTTCTGTAAAATTATATAAAACTAATTTTATATAATTAATTGTTGTAACCTTATAAAAATCAGAACTTATTCGTTTTAATCCCGTTTTTAGTGTTCTTTATATCCACGACTTCGTATTGGGATATTCTATAAGAGTAAAGTATTTTCCAAAATTTATAAAATTCGTACAGTAACCTATAAAAATAAAGTGGTAGATATATAAAGTTACTTTTTATATAAAACTTGTTAAAAGCATAACGTTCTCATTTTAAATCCATTTTGGTGTACTTTATACCCATGGGTTCATAATAAAATAATCTAACACTTTATTATGGTTTTAGAAAATGTAAGTTTCTGTCGAGAATGTATTTTTATAAAATGAGTTTTATAATCACACTTTTATATATTTAATTATCGTAAATTTGCAAAATTCATATTTCCTTCGTTATTGATCCGTTTTTCATGTTCCTTATAGTTTTGAATTCCTTATAATATGTACTTTCACAGAAAAATATCAAATAATTTTCATCAGATCTGTACAGTTTTAGATTTTTATAAAATTACTTTTATAAAAACATTTTTTATCGTAAACTTGTAAACTTCATAACTTCTTCGTTATAATTCGGATTTTCGAGTTCTTTATATACTTGGATTTCTCAAGACATGTACTATTTTAATAAAACATAAAATACTTACTATATTTTTCGAATTAAAATAGTAGGTTTTGAGTATCTAACTTAAATGTTTATAAAATTGTTTTTATAAGTTTTTAACTCAATTAATTTGCCACAAGTCCTCTAATTTATGTAATTACACATCTTGTCAATAAATTAAGTCCTTAAGTTTATGTCCATCATATTGAGTCAAAACTGTCCAAGAAAAATATCCATCATAATTATTTACTTACATAAACCATATAAATAAATAATTTACCATAACTTAACAAATAATAATATAAATTATCCATTGCTTGTAAATCCTTAAATAAAACATTTTCTTATGTTTTAAACATCATATTTAACATGAACAAGTATTTCTTAAGTTTATATAAACTTGTAGTATTTTATAAACATGTATAAAATATAACTAACCATATAACTATTATATAAATTATAAAGTGAATACTTTGAAGAGATTAGAGTTTATAGAAGACCTTAATATGATGAGTGAAGATGATACAAACAATCAATCCCCAAATATTAACCCTAAATACTTGATATAAAACCCTAACTTCACAAAGAAAACCCTAAATCTTTCACTTGTACAAACCCTTATAAACACCCAACCAAACTTCCAATACCCTTTGTAATACCTTAGATATGTTATATATCAACCCTTGTATACTTGTGTTGCTTTAAAAATCAAAGTTATGAAATGTTTTGAGTGATGGTATTGAATCGTGAGTTGTGAGGGTAATAGAGAGAGTTTGTGCTTTGATTTTTCTTGTAAGAGTTAAGTGTGTGTTATCTTCACCTTTATGGGTCCTATTTATAGCAAGACATTGTATGAATACCATCTAGATGAAACTAACAAATGGTTTGACGGTTTTGAATGTGTATCCAGTTTTGGAAGAGCTAAGGTAAGGGTTTTATGAGTAAGGGTTTTATGAGTTAACTATTCACATTTAGGTTCTTGTAATGATTAGCATGTGATAAAACAACACATGCTTTGATAGTAAAGTAGATGTAACAAGCATAAGCATACTTCTTTTGCCGCTATTTATAGTCTAATAAGACACAAAACACCCGATACACACAAGACAAAGTGATGACAATGGTGGCGTGTTAAGATTACACTGCGTATTCCTTCTTGATCCTTTGGTTAATGATATTGTGTATTAGTTGTAATGTTAGTGGAGGAGATATTGAATTAATTAGAAAGTGTTGATATGAAATGTGATGTGTTAGATTTCGGTTGCCAATGAGTAGTCATGTCACAAGGATTTTATGAATTTTTCAAAGTGTATGCGGAATCTACACTTTGATACTCTAGAGAAATGTATGAATGAAACAGTAATGATCACACACAAACAATAAACACAAAACTCACTGCTTCAATATTATAAATAATACGAGTACTCTTTAAGTACTGGGGTTACACAACCTTGAAGCTATATCGAATTTTCTCTAAATGTATCTCTTAAAGTTCTATCTATCACTACTCTAGGGATCTCCTTTTATAGAAATACAAGGAGCCCTTTACAAATATATCTGCCTATCTATTAGGATCAGTTACAATTCAAAACTAAATATCCCGAAATACTCTCCATGCATTCTTATCTTCAGTTCATCAGCTTTGACCATTTAGCAGTACAAACTCCTTCAACTAGCAGTATTAAATAACATTGACAGTTCTAACTTAATACTGGCAGTACTAACTTTGTACTGGCAGTACTAACTCCTTTAGTACTGTTGGCAGTATTAAGTCATATGAAGATTTATTCCTAACAATCCTCCCCTAAACTTGTGATTGTCCTTCAAATCATCAAGTTTCTTCTGAATAAAATCTTCTAGTCTTCTTCTTCTGCTGATGATTCTTTCAAACAAAACTGTTACTTTTTCACTTGAGATCTTATGAATCTAAGGAGTTCAAAAGCCTGGGTACTCTCATGATCTACCTCCAATTTTCTACTTAACATCTTTGTCAACATCTCTTGGCTTAAGGGATACTTCTTTTCTGTCAACATATGAATTGCCAATCCATTGTCCATCAACAAAATATGAATACCACAAAAATCACATAATCTCCAGCTTAGAAGATTATACTCATGTTGATCTCTCCAAATTTCATCATCTTCATCATGCTCAAACAAAGTATGTAGATCTCCCCAAAGCATAAGATCAAAACCTTCTGGTGCTGAAGAACTGTATCTCTCCTTAACTAACCTGAACAATTGTTCGACATCCATTCTGTCAAAATCTTCAAGCATTTCACTCAGTATCTTATAGTTCTTTGAGCTTCCATCACCTCTGAAAACTTGATAGTACATGAAAGTTTCTGTCAACACACATGTCTTCCAATCTACAATAGGGAACTTTGTTGATAAAGATTCAACCTCTATGAGATCCTCTTCTCTTGGTACTATATCCAAAAATCTCTTGAGTTCATCAGTATCTTCTTCTAGCTTTTGTCTCTTCCTTGTTGTTTTTCTAGGAATAGACTTCTTCCTCTTTGTTACTGGTTCTTTGACAACTTCTTCCCTTTCCTCTTGTGTAACAGCCTCTTCTTCCACAATCTTTTCAGTAGACCTTTCTTTTTCAGGAGACTTAGTCCTTTAGTACTGTTGGCAGTATTAAGTCATATGAAGATTTATTCCCAACAATCCTCCCCTAAACTTGTGATTGTCCTTTAAATCAACAAGTTTCTTCTGAATAAAATCTTCTATACTGCTGATGATTCTTTCAAACACTTTTGTCATTTCTGCACTTGAGCTCTTATGAATCTAAGGAGTTCAAAAGCTTGGGAACTTTCATGATCTACCTCCAATCTTGTACTTAACATCTTTGACAACATCTCTTGACTCAAGGGATACTTCTTTTCTGTCAACATATGGATTGCCAATCCATTGTTCATCAACAAAATATGAATACCACAGAAATCACATAATCTCCAGCTCAAAAGATTGTATTCATGTTGGTCTTTCCAAATCTCATCATCCTCATCAGGCTCAAACAAGGTATGTAAATCTCCCCAAAGCATAAGATCAAAACCTTCTGGTGCTGAAGTACTGTATCTCTCCTTAACTAATCTGAATAGTTCTTCTACATCCATTCTGTCAAAATCTTCAAGCATTTCACTCAGTACCTTATAATTCTTTGAGCTTCCATCACCTCTGAAAACTTGATAGTACATGAAAGTCTCTGTCAACACAACTGTCTTCCAATCTACAATAGGAAACTTTGTTGATAAAGATTCAATCTCTATGGGAGCTTCTTCTCTTGGTACTATATCCAGAAATCTCTTGAGTTCATCTTTCTCAGTATCTTCTTCTAGCTTTTGTCTCTTCCTTGTATTTTTTCTAGGAATAGACTTCTTTCTCTTTGCTGCTGGTTCTTTGATAACTTCTTCCCTTTCCTCTTGTGTAACAGTCTCTTCTTCCACAATCTTTTCAGTAGACCTTTCTTTTTCAGGAGACTTTTGCTTTTACTTGCTTTCTCTGCATCCATAGGCACAAACTTTTGATTAAAATCCCAAAGCTTTTCAAAAATTGGCCTTATTTCATTGTAAGACATCCCCTTAAAATCAGTGATCTTAAAATTTCCTTGGTTCTTCAAATATTTGATCATGTTCCTTCTAGCTTGGGCAATTGACTTAGGCTTCATCTTAAGAGAATGATATCTAATGACTGAAGGATCATTCCAGTCAATCTTCTTTGTAGTCTCAGCTTCATCCATAGCTCTTTTCTTTTCTTCTTCATCCCACTGCCTAGCAATTTCAGCATCTCTAGCAATTTGAGCTCTTTGTTCATCATGCATCTGTTCTTCAAGTCTAATTGCTTCAGCATAACTTAATCTTTCTTGTTCAATTTCCTTCTTTGATTTCTTCTTGGGCGCTTCTTCAATCAAAATAGCTTTTCCCTTATCCTGCCTTGTTCTTTTCTCAGCACTTCTCCTTGAGTAGGTAACAGTTCCTCCAGCAGTACTAATGTGTACCTCAGCAGTACTAACTGGTGGAACTTCTTCACTAGCAGTATCTTTCTTCTTGCCAGCAGTACTAACCTCATCACTAGCTTTCCCACTGCCCTCTTGCTCATGAATGACTTCAGTTGGAGTTACTTCTTGTATGAAAAGTTCAGTTTCAGTGCTTGCTTTTTCATGAACTCCTTCATCATCTTGAACCCCTTCATTAGAATTGTTCTGAGAATTTTCTAACTCCATTTTCCCTAGATTAAAGTATCTCAAAGCACAGGCTCTGATACCACTTGTTGATCCCACGCCTTGATCGAATCTTTATGAAATAAAGAGTTTGTTACCTTGGATAAATCCAAAATAACAAAGAATGAGACTTTGTTAAAATATCAAAGTGTATGCGGAATCTACACTTTGATACTCTAGAGAAAAATGTTAATGAAACAGTAACGATCACACACAAAGGATAAACTCAAAAACTCACAGCTCCAATATTATAAATAATACGAGTACTCTTTAAAGTACTGGGGTTACACAACCTTGAAGCTTTTTCACAATTTTCTATCTCTTAAAAAGTTCTATCTACCACTACTCTAGGGATCTCCTTTTATAGAAAAATAAGGAACCCTTTTACAAATATTTCTGCCTATCTATTAGGATCAGTTACAACTTACAACTAACCATCCCGACATATTCTCCAAGCATTCTTATCTTCAGTTCATTATCTTTAGCAGTACTAACTTCTTCTCTCAGCAGTATTAAGTACTCTTGACAGTACTAACTTTGCATTGGCAGTACTAACTAACTTAATACTGTTGGCAGTATTAAGTTATGAGAAAGTTTATTCCCAACAAACTACTAAAGAAAATGACACATAAAAACAAGGTTTTTATAAAGTTAAACATACAAATACATATGGGCTGTTTTAATTCG
>BQNB010096239.1:0-25671 GCA_026074375.1 Tanacetum coccineum
GAAAATTAGTGACAAAAACGGATTTAGAGATGTTATTAACATGATCCTCCTTAGAGCGAAAAGAAGGCATAATGACCAGAGAATGGAGCGATCAGATCTATAATAAAAGAGGTTTTTGGATTGAAGAGAGATCTGTGTATGAAAAGAAATTGAAAAAAGAAAAGATTTGATTTGAGAAAAAGAAAGGGGGGATGGGGATGACGGGATTCAGGGATGATCATCATACCTTGGATAGGTCGCCATCGCCTAACAATCAAAGTGGGCTCCAAATTGTTGATTATTAAATCTTAGATTAATCCTCACCATTAGATCAAACCCAAATGGATGGTGATGATTTGTCCTTTGGTATGTGATGAGAAACTGGTATGCAAATGAACTTTTCTCATCTTTATTTAGCTATGATATATTATGTTGCTTACATATTTGTATAATTATTTTTATGTTACTTTGTCACTTATTGGTATATTTTATTTTCTAAACAAATGAATATGTGTAAACTTAATATAGAAGTAAATGAATTTGGTACAATAATACACTGAACATGGCTTAAGTTTGGTACTAGTATAACAAATTAAACAATAGGTTACAAAATCAAATACTCTTTCAACATTTGGATTTTTTTTAAGTATGTGTTACTTTGAGTTATATGTACATCATAACTTTTTGTTTTTATATAACACCTACACCACTGCACATTCATCTAAAGTATTATCACAAATAAGTGGTGGCCATAAAAAAAAAATTGGCGATGCGTATTTAAAGAAGTGACCAAAATATCATACTATCTTGGTCTTTATATATACTTTTTTTTTGAACAAGGTCTTTATTGATTGAGAAAAAACTCGAGTGACTCCGCAAAGAGTCATCCTCACGTTGGCACTTAAAAGATATGTGCCCACTATACACAATGGTTAAATATATACGTAATGTAACACATAAAAAGATCTAAAATATTCCATGTCAACAGGATTATGATTTGTTTCAGGTAGTGATTCTTGTTTTTATCATTCTAGCAAAACTTACTCGGTTCGTTTGATGTTTCTTATGTGCAAATGTGTTTGATTAGCTTGTTTAATCAGTGTTAAAAAAAAGTTCATAATATGTGCAATAATCTTTTATATACAATAACCGCGTGACTCGTTAAATGATACTTTCTCCGTCTCAAATTTATTGTCCCCGACGACAAAAAACACATGGTTTAAAAAAATGCATTTATTATTGTTTTCTCTTTTTTACTTTTTGACAGAATAACAGTCTTACTCTTAGCTAATTAATTAAAGTCTTCTTTAAAGTTTTTAATAATAATTTCAAAAAATGATAATATAGTAAACTTATTAAACTTCCTTATTTATTTTTAGTAGTGAACAATTAAATTGAGACATCTGAAAAAAAAACATAGACAATAAAAATGAGACATAAGGTAACATATTGATTGAAATGGTTCGTTGAAATCGAGTGACTCATGTGGACCTTGACCATAAAAAATGATTCAAGTCGTCGGTAAGGTTTAGCTTAGTGGCCCCTAGCTAGTAAATAGAGATGGCCACAATTTATTACGTATATTTTTTAAGAATAACAGTTAGTTTTACTTAATATTTGCAATTTTAAACTGTTATATAATGGTAGAGAGTAACTTATATGTTTGGAGGCACACAAAGTCACAAACTAGATACATATACAAGATACTTCACGGCCTCCGATTCAAAACTAGTCTTTACAATCTTATTAAAAAAAACTTAAAAGACATAAAATTTACACTTAATTTGGATGAGTATACAATAAAGTACATTTGGATAGTGTTTTCAAAAACAGACCGGAGCGGTTGGTCCAATCGGTTCAACCGGCAATCGAGCTAAGCCTGGTTCATTATTTTTCTTGTTTTCTCTTTTATGCAACAAATAGACACACACAATATGTGAAGTATGAATATTGATTTATTGCATGTTCAACAAATTATTGATTTATTTCACAAAAGTGATGTTATTTGTTCACCTTAGTTTAAGAATAGAGTCACCTTTATTTTACTTTTACTCACTCTGTTGACAATATAAAATCGCTTTTTATCGTTTTATATTCTATATTTTTTGTTTTTGAATACATTCAGCTTATAAAACTTTATACCGTAAGTATTTTTTAATCCATACTTTCATCTGCGTAATTAATAAAAACATTAAAAAAAAGTGTCAGAATACATGTAGGGTACCAATAACTAATCTCTTTAATATGAGGTGTGACTCTAGTTATTACTAGCAACATTCTAGAAGATATCACCGGGCTCATTTGATTTTTCATGTGGACAGTGTCTAGATTAACTTATTTAGAAGAGCTCTATGTACCATCGAAACGGGAACGGCAAAGGGATACGGGGACGATACGGAAACGGGAAACGGCAAAAATAAAAAATTCAAGATACGGGAACGGCATAGATACGGCAATAAAAAAATTAAAAATATATTTAAGAAAATCCAAAATTGATATATATTGATGTAAATTGTAAACTCCAAAAATACTACATCTTCCAAAGGTAATTAATTATCAATAATCAAATCATTTTCAAATTCCGGTTCATCTAGTGAGAGATCGACAAACTCCAAAAACCCTACATCTTCCATTGAATCAAAAGCATCTCCACCCACATCTTTACATCATCATTCGAATTCCTTGACAAAAGTCGGAGATTATTATGGATGTAAACCAAGTCTTGAGCACGGCTTGTAATCAACTTGTTCCTCCTAAGCGAGTGAATAAATGCATAAGTA
The DNA here is from genome assembly GCA_026074375.1 of Tanacetum coccineum. Taxonomy (NCBI): domain Eukaryota; kingdom Viridiplantae; phylum Streptophyta; class Magnoliopsida; order Asterales; family Asteraceae; genus Tanacetum; species Tanacetum coccineum. Next base: position 2,760 of record BQNB010096239.1, read on the forward strand.
CTCCAGTTACGCTTAACACAAGAAGACGAACTAGGTTGTCCAAGTCGTATAGAAAGTCGGTTGGGTTCCCAGCAGGGGCCGAGCCATAAAAAATATAGAGGGGGGCAAAAAAAATTACGACAACGAAATAATAATACACGAAGTGGGTCATTTAATATTTTACCGTATCAGTTGTGTCTATAAGGATCTAACATCTTACTATTTTTATGTGTGACCTTATATTATATAATAAGATTAAAAAGGTAAACTACATACAAAAAGAAGGATAAAATAAGAAACAAATGACACCTAGTCACGTGGTCGTGCACTACAAATAACAAAAATGTGACAAACTTCTTTTTATTTAATATTATTTAATGTACTTTATCTATTTCTTCTTCCTTCTTCTTCACACAACTCGTAATCCTTCTTCACCACAAATAAACCAGCTCCATGTGCCCCCCTTATAGCTCCGCCCCTGGTTCCCAGCCTTTTGGAATAAAAAAGCCCATTAAAACCCAAAAGAAACGGCTTGGAAACTTCTTAGAAATCCAGAAACGGCTAGGAAACGGCAAGGAAACGTTTCAGACATTTGGGAAACGACAAGGAAACGTTTCGGGGGCATATCCGTTCCCACCGCGTTTCCAAACGGGAACGACAGCCTTTTAGGCGTTTCGGTGCTTCAGAGGAAGAGCTTAATCAATGTCAAAGAAAATAAAATTCATAATCTTGGCTACATAAAAAGCCAATGATCTTGTTAATAAGCTCATTATCAAAACGCCTCTGGATTTAGTATGATACACTGGTCATGTAAACAAGTTTGATGTACTAGTGAATAGTGTATAACCTATGCTAGTCACTAGAGTTGATATGTGCGTAATCTTATAGACTAGGCGTAATAAGGCTCGTAAGATTAACTTTTGGGACTTTAAAGACGCGTTGTTTTTATTACGGAGAATTGTTGGGATTTAACAACCTGTTAACCATTAACACTACGAGTACGCAGCGGATATGGATCATGTTTGGTACATATGATTAACACACAATAAATAAACAAAAGGGGAAAAGAAACCTAACCTCTTGATGAATCAAATGTTAATGAAACAAAGTGCCTAAGATGTCACCTCTACGAGTGCTCACACAAACACGTCCAACGAATGCGCCCGGATGCTAGTCCTACTTCTTGTGTATCCCAAACAACCTTTGTAACACAATATCACCTTAATTAAGTACCTAATCAAGACCCTTGAAACTGTACCGAAAATCATAATGGATAACTAGGGTTTCCACCGAATTCGGTTCAACTGAAAATGGGCAGAATGAACCGAAAATCTCCAAAACAAACCCTAGCTTGTTTCTATCAGTTGTCGCGCCTTGACAACAAGTAAACCAAAGTATTACACCTTCTGGATCAGACTTGGGATCAAACCACACTTCTTGTAACTCTTTGATGTCTACCGAAAATCAAATAGCCAAGAATAAGGTGTACCGAAAACCTTATAAACCCTAATTAGGTTTAAGGAATTCGGCTGGACCAAGGAGAGGTGAGGAAGAAATGATTAGCAACTGATTTGAGAGAGTTGTGTGTTCTATGTGTCGTGTAAATAAGCAAGGGGGAGGGTTTTTATAACCCTTAAACCCTTCTCATGATAAGCCTTGGAATAAGACTCCAATCCTTATCACAACACCTCTCTTCTCCTTATCACCTACATTCAACGTACCTAGACCCTCTCTAGAATCATCTATGGCCGGCTACTACACTAGGCACCATAGGATTCGTATCTTGGCGTTTTAGGTCCTTTTGGTTTACAATAGAAACATTTACGTGAAGCATAAACGCAATCTATGTGTTTAACGTGTGTGCCCCCAATAGGCTCACACATTTCTAGTTGTATTGAGCTAGTCCAACTCACACAATCCAACAGCTCCCACTTGGGAGTTGGAGTAGCAGACAGCCCATATACTAACGACGGAAACGTCTAGCAACACTCACATTCGTTTTTAAAACTAGAAATGTCTGAGATCAAGTTTCATAAACATTCTCAGTAGCATGGTTATTTATCTCTTGTTATAATCATCCCTTTGTTTAGATACTGTTAAACCATGGATATGGATCCTAACTCATTCCATATAGTTTAACCATTTAGATTCTCGTTATAAAACTTAATACAGATATACCAAATATAATCAAGAATCATCTTGCATTACCCTTTGGGTGCGGCCACACAATTATCTGATTAGTTCTGGAGAGGCGCCAATGGTATCATACTGCACATCAAGTAGAGGAACAAATTCTTTGTTGAATACAAGTGTTGTGAATGCTGCTTCACATCAGTTCCAATAATAGCCTTTATAACTACCATTTTCAGTTTAGCGTTTAACTTAGAATTAAAAAGTGATATCCACACATACCAGAACTTGTTTGTATTCTCAAGTCTAAGGATGACTTAACTAACCATTTTCGATATTTTACTCATAACTAAGGATCCAAAAGTAAATATTCGAAGGTTGGGGTGTCCAATATGCATTCTTTGTGAATAACATATGAGTTTGGCGGAAACCATCCATATATTCAAAGAATATAACCAACACTCACATTTGTCTTCTGTAACAATACTCCCATATTGTTAACCGACAATGGACATGTTTAGAATGATAAATCATTCAAGGATTAAACATGCAAATACAGGATAACAATTATTATGTGTATGAATAACAAATACCATGTATCTTCATTCATCATAAAGTAAAAATTGTCTTACATCCCAATTATCCAAATACTAAAAAACAGATATGCATGAAACTAATTAGCAAGTTGAAGTCCAATGTATCCAACATTCTCAACTTTTTCTTTACAAGACAGCTAAATAGTTATCTGAGTAAACTTTCCGAATACTTGTTTCAAATTCACAAATTTATGAAGAATTTGAACGTTATGATGAGTGTCGTATGTATATTTCCTACCATTGCAAGAATCGTAGTATGGAAATATGACAATACCTTTTATGAGGTATTTGAAGTCAACAACATACATATCTCAGACAATCATCTTTACAGTTTCTTAAAATGTAAAATATTCTCATTCTTTAATGTGTATTATAACAATGCTCTTAGTTGAGCATATCTAGTTAGCAGATTTATCATAAATGATGAAATTCTACTTAAACTAAAATTGATTATTCTCTAGCATCGTGTGTACACAAACAACACTATGCCTTATACTATTCGTAAACTTTGTTTTAATAGTCATCTAAATCACATACAGTTGTTAACCGTCATCTAAACACTCTCAATTAGATACTGTTGTTGTAAGCTCATCTTGCTCTTGTGCAAAAGTAACAACGAGCCTCATACATAATATAAGACATACATGATGACTCCTTTGTTAAAAAACACAAGGTTTCCATCCATGTATTAAATTATCTTAAGTAAAATATATCATTTAAGACTTGCTTCAATGATGTATTGTATTGTGTTGGACTTAATTTCCGCATATGTTTATTTTATTAAACATTTATTCCAAAGTCGTTGGTTTTATTTCCTAAATAACCAAGTGAAGTTTCATTTCAATCTCAAGGATTAACATCTAGCTTAGATGGAATGATACCATGAATATGTTACACAACATATGAATTTAAAAAAAAACATAGTGCTCCCACTTGATGTCAGGTGTACTCAGGAGTTATCTTAACTTAATAAAAAATAATATTGTGATTAAACTTAATATCTCGGCTCCTAGATGCATGATCCAATCTACACTTGGATTCTTTTATCTTGTATACTTTATAAAGATTATATATACTCATAACCATTTTGATTACACACCGTCCTCGCAAAAGTAATCATAAAGGAAAGAGTTATAAAACTTAATTGTCATATTACAAATATAGACTCATAACCCATTTTGATTACACATCGTCCTCGCAAGGTAATCATTAAGGAAATAGTTATGAACCTTAATTTTCCATATGTCAGATTCAAGAAAACTTGTATGACAATTAGTTATCTTTATATAATTAATGCGTGTAGAAATAAAAGATTTAATCATAGTCAATTGCTTGAGTAAGATTAAAAACTCTTGTCATCAGTCAGGCATTAATATGTATACATTCTTGTCCTTATGAGCCTTTCTTCAAAAGAAACTCATTCTAACCTCACATTTTACTGTTTGGTGAAAGATCAATCAATCTCACAACCTTGATTTGTCTTTTAAGGACTGCATCTTATCATTCATATTTCTAAGATATTTATCAGATCCAAGATGTGATAATTCATCTTATTAGTTAACAGGTTTATTAAGACCCTCTAACTTATATTCCTCAGCATTGATATTAAAATATCACTCTATTGATGAGGCATCCTTGCGGATTTATGAATGAGAGTTACATTATACTTTGGTTCGTCATTTTCATGTTTAACCGTAGTATGACATTAGCAAGTGAATTCAGAAGGTTATGTATTTTGTTCTTGAATATCTTTAAGATCTATAGATGCTCCCACTTACTTTTGTAAGTAGAGATAATTCTCTAAATACTAAGTATTTAAGCAACAATAAATTGTTCTTAAATGGGACAACAAAATACATTTTACAGTTCTCATCTCTAGCTTGTTAATAATATGCTTCACAAGATATTAACAAATTTCAGAACTTTAATCAAGGCCTAATGGGATTCATCCCTAATCAATAAAGAGATAATGTTTTGAATACCTTTTAGGTTAGAACTATATTGAGTGTATCCATGACACACGCAAATTTTTAACCTTGATCAATTTTGGAGGTAGAGCAATTAAAGTTATTAGAAATCATACAATATAAATATAGCTTGTTTCACACATTAGACATGCCATAATAATGTGGTTTCTATAAGCATTGGAATTGTGAGACTCTATCAGAATTCCTTTTGATAACTTAATTCTCTTTGGATCAAATACTCACCAATTGGGTTAAGCCAAAATAAATACAAAGTATTTTAAAACCAAGTGCATGCTATAACGTATATATCTATGAATAGTTCAATAACTCTATGTTCATGTGTTTCAAGAAAACAGAACATGTCAAGTATACGTTATAAGTCTAAGGACCTTATTGTTCATGTGTTAATCAAGAAGACATAACAATTTTACTTCTTACTTTATGTTATGAGTCATTGAAAAATTCAAGGACTTTATAATCATGTCTTAACAAGAATATAATTATTCTAATTAAAGTAATTATGAACGCAAACTCTTGAGTTCAATAGTAATTTCAAGTTAATTTTATACTTCATAATTATGATTATTTAATTTAACCATAAGTCTATTGACTAAGTTATGTAGTCAAAATGTTGAAGTATCTTACTATTATATCTTGACATTTAATTGTAATAGGACAACAAAACCCTTGTGTGTTTAAGTCCTAGTAGAATGATTAGCTTCCTTACCTTGCAGTCAAGAGAAACCAATAATCATATTGTTATATGTTATTCCTTGCACACACTTAAGATTTCTCCCACTTGTGTACAGGATAACATTATTTAATATAATACGACACGCGCTCGAAAGTATAAACAATATCATATTGTCATAGATATTGCAAGTAGATATCAAACCATAATGTTTAATAAGGAGTTGTGGATTATTATTCTAAAGATAATGCTTCAGAAAGCAACATCGGAAAGACAACGGGTTATCTATAAAATAAAATGCAATTCTCCTTAAACCATGGTTGTTCATATTTGGAAAGTAATGAATTATTTCAAAGCGAGCTAGAAATAATATGGGTAACTAACAAGTAAATGAATCTTGTAGCTCCTACTAAATTTAACAAACATTACATGAATGTCTTTTCAGTAATAAAACACAAAGCTCCTACTGGATTTGTCAACATTGTAAGTGTTACATCACAAGTAGAAAGCAAATAGCGATTTATTTACTTTCCTACTCTCTTTTAGAATGCCTAAAAGTAGCAATGTACTTAGGTATTGTACAGAGTATATGAAATTCTACTTATGTAGATGAGGGACTAGCCATCCATGCTTTCATTAACTTGAACATTTCAGCATGCAATTCCTCCTTAATCGGTTTGCCTCGCCATAAGGGTGTTTAGCACTATAAGGAATGAAGTGAGTCCAAGAAAAATACCTAGAAGACCTACTAGTAATTTTCTTTACTCGTTGCGGTTTAAACTCATACATCGTGACAAGTGCAAGATGTCATTTATTTTGGTAGCTATAGACAAAAAGTTCTCTAGTTACACAAAATATTTTATCTTTCAATTATTTCACAACCAAAAAAGGGTAATGAAAGACTGTAAGTGAGTTTAAATATGATAATAAAAATTTCAATTCTAATCCTATCTTAGTTTGTCAACCAAAGAGAAAAGATAGAGATAAGTATCACTCTTCTTACCAGGAAAAGAGACTATGTTTGTCTTTTTAAGAAAACAAACTTTCGTTTACGAATTATGTTGCAACAACACAATTAATCAGAACATAGAAAGTTCAATTTTAGTATTTTCGATAATTAAATTCTTAAAAGAATTAACTACCCAATTAATTACTAATAAGACTAAGATCCAACTTGACCTCCCACTTATTACCGGAGGTCTGACCAGCGTGTAAACAAGTAGGGCAAGAGGTAAGCGGCGTGCGTTAATTGCATTAGATGCAACTCTTAGATTTATGAGACTTGTCATGACATTAGTAAACACGTAATAATGTCAAGAGCATGTTTAGTCTCATCTTATGCCTCGGGTCCAAGGTCTGACCAAGCATACTCGATTTAAGTCCACCAAGCAAGAACGTGCAAAAATCGCCATAGGTCTGACCAGTGACAAAATTTGCCATGGGTTGGAATGACCCTAAGGTCTGACCAAAGAGGCCAAGCCAAATGCACGTGTTCTTAGTTGGCTGGCATAGACTTAAAATTTTCACATAGGGGTATTCACATAAATGTGTCAAAAGGCGTATACAAAGAAGCATGCAAACAACTTTGTAACACTAAGTTTAAAAACCTTATAGTCGACATTATGGCATCAAAGGTTCTCGGTAGCTCCATTTGAACGCACAAAGAAGCGGAGAAACAGGTCAGCGCGAAGCTTATTAAAAACCTGATTTCTTTAGGAAGGATAGACAATCCGCCTTAAACTTCTTTTGTAGTTTGTTCTAATAGGTGAGCCGTACTTCCCAATGATTTATAATGTCTAGTTTTTAATTGAATCATGAAATCAAGTTTCATATGATTAATGTCTAGTTAATTTTCTCAAAAATCAAGTTTTATACGGAACAAATAGCTGGTCACATGGAATATGTTTAGGCATGTAATTAATAGACCATATTAACATCATCTTTCTCTTTAATTATTAGTCTGTATTGCATTATGTGGAAAACTAGAAGGGGGGTTGAATAGTTTACCGCTTTTTAAATTTAAGGTGTTAAAGTGTTATGTAAACTTTTAGATTCGACTTTATGTGATTTCAACACTTGCATAATATGATCAATATACTTATCTAAATAATGAATGATATGAGAAAGTAATGTAAGACAAGAGATAAGAGTAAGAACAATCAAACCACAACACGAGGATTTATAGTGGTTCGGTAACGAAGCACCTCTTCGCCCTACTCCACTTCCCGAGCACCAAACTCGAGAGTTTTCTTCACTATGTCAACAAACTCCCTTATGGCGGAGAAAACCATACACAACGTTGCTTACACCGATTTACGACACAAAGCTAAATGTCGAGTTCTAATCTTAGCTAGAACTAATCTATCACAACACAACTTCACGACTTGTTCACGACTTCACAACTTCACGACTTCTTCACAACTTCAAGACTTCTTCACAACTTCAAGACTTCTTCACAACTTCAAGACTTCACTTCACCACACTACTTATATCACAACTATCTAACACTACTTGGTAAGATCACCACGATCTAACTATACTTACAAAGATCGCCAAGATCTAGCTACTACACACAAATACAAGATATACAATTGATTTACAAATATGTGATATGGATGCAACAAGATTGCAATATACACTTGAGGTGTAATACTTCTTCACTTGATGATGAAAGTATTCTTCTCTTGCACTTGAGGAATTGAGCTTAGATCACTTGGAAACAAAGCTTTATGATTAAATGATCAAAGGATTTTAGAGAGGATATGTGGGCTATTTTGAGCAGAAAGAATGAGTGCAAAAGGTGAGAAAATTGTGAGGAAAAGTCCAGTATTTATAGGACAAACTAGGGGAGCGTCTACCTAGGGCCGGTCCCCTTAATTTTAAGGGGGCCGTCCGTGTATTTAAGGGGGCCTCCCTAGACTGGGGCTTCCCCAGTTTGTCTTTTGTGTAGGGGGAATTTTCTGGAGCTTTTCTAGCCGTTTTAGGTTCGAAAATTTGAATTTCAATTTTCTAGCCGTTTTTAGGTCTGAAAATTTGAATTTCAAAATGTTTATTTAGAATAAAAACATTTCTTTTACATTGTAGAAAAATGTTTTGTAATGTTTATTAAAATGTTTGACAAACATTTTATAAAAGTTTGTGGGTTGAATTAAAAATTTCCTTTGATTCATAAAAATGCATTAAGCATTTATTTATTCATACTTTTAGTGATAGAATTACGCACGAATATGAAATTTACTACTAAATACTTGTTTACGTTTAATTTTACACATTTGTACGTTTTTTATATTTTGTGAGTATCAAAACGTAAGTTGTGAAAAATATTAATAATGTTTATGTAGGCCTTATATTTTGTCAGACAGTATTCATGGACAGATTTCTCTTTCTTCGGGAAACTCTTTTCGACTCATGCCTTAATAATCTCGATTTAAATCCTCCAACGTTGTAAGAGTTCATTCTCGGTCTTAAATAGGAAAAATGTCACTTCTATGGTCAAAGAAGGAAATTGTGCTCGGACACTAGGTGTCTAGTACAGGACTTGAACGTCGAACAAAGCATAGATTAATGTAATCTCGAAACTTCACCCCTAATAATTTCAAAGGTGTTAGGAAGCTTTCTCGAAACATGCGGTTTTTATTGACGTTTTTATTAAAGACTTCTCGAAAATTGCTCGACCTCTAACTAAACTGCTCGAATAAAGATACTCATTTGAGTTCGATGGTGATATGTCGCAAAAACGTTTGTAATCTTGAAAGAGAAAATCTCATGTGATCCTTGTGCTCGTAAGCCCAAACTGGAATCTTCCATTTGAACTTATGTATGATGCAAGTGATTTCGCTGTATGAGCCGTCGTAGGTCAAAAAGATGGTAAAAACTTTTACCCAATCTACTTCGCAAGTAAAACCCTTTATTCCGCTCAACAAACATATCACCGTACCGAAAAAGAACTTATGGCTGTAGTTTTTCATTTGACACAATTCTGATCCTATCTTATTATTCTCAAAAATCTATTGTTCACACTGTTCATCAGCTCTACAGGCACTTATTCTAAGCAAGATGCTAAGCCACGCCTTATTCAATGGATTTTACTTCTGCAAGAATTTGACATAGAAATCAAAGATAGAAAAGGAACAGAAAATGTTGCAGCCGATCACTTATCCCGAATCGAAAATAATGAAACAAGCGATGACAGTGAAGTCGATGATAACTTTCCCGGAGAAACTCTTATGGAAATCAACATTAATGAACCATGGTTCGCAGACTTTGCAAACTACCTAGTCGGTAATATTATACCAAAAGGAATGACATATCAACAAAAGAACAAATTCTTCTCTGACCTCAAACACTACTTTTGGGAGGAACCTTATCTCTTCAAAGTATGTTCTGACGGTATGATCAGACGTTGTATATCTGGACCAGAAACCCGAACCATTTTAGATCAATGTCAACCTCGGGTCCAACAGGTGGGAATATGGACAAACATACAATGCTAAAAAAAGTCCTTGATTCAGGATTTTACTGGCCAACAATCATCAAAGAAGCTCATACTCTAGTCCGCTTATGTGAAGCATGTCAAAGGACCAAAAATATATCAAAACGTGATGAGATGCCCTTAAACAACATTCAAGTATGTGAAATTTTTAATATATGGGGTATCGACTTTATGGGACCATTCCCGAAATCATATAAGTTTGAATACATTCTAGTCGCTGTTGATTACGTATCTAAATGGGCCGAAGCTCAAGCTTTACCAACCAATGATGCCCGAGTAGTAGTCGCCTTTCTGAAGAAAAACATTCTCGCCGTTTTGAATGCCCATCAAGGCTCTAATCAGCGATCGAGGTACTCACTTCTGTAACAAAATAATGGAAAAAACCATGAAAAGATATGGAGTTAATCACCGTTTCTCTACATCTTATCACCCTCAAACTAGTGGTCAAGTTGAAAACACGAACAGGGCTCTTAAAAGAATTCTTGAAAAAACTGTTAAAGACAATCCTGCTATTTGGTCAAGAAAACTTGATGATGCTCTGTGGGCTTTTCGTACTGCCTACAAAACACCTACCGGTACCACACCATACAAACTCATATATGGAAAAAACTGCCACTTACCATTTGAAATTGAACACCGTGCATACTGGGCATTGAAAAATTGCAACCCAGATCTCATCGCTGCTGGTGAAAAAAGAATGTTTCAGTTACACGAGTTAGATGAACTTAGACACCAAGCTTATGAAAACTCTCGTCTATACAAGGAAAGAACCAAAGTCTGGCACGACAGAAAATTAAGAATGAGAAAGGAATTCAAGCAAGGAAACAAGGTCTTACTCTTTCACTCAAAATACAAATTTAAGCAACCGAAACTCAGATCTCGATGGTTAGGACCTTATGTAGTAAAACATCAATATCCATCCGGATATGTTGAACTTTATGGAAAAGATGGAAAGACATTTATAGTCAATGGACACCGACTAAAACTATATCACGAAGAAGATAATGACCCAAGGGAAGCAGTCACTCCCTTTTTCCCAAACAAATGAATCCCGAAAATACGAGTCTAGCTAACGACTCTCTTAAAAATTAAGCGCTTCTCGGGAGGCATCCCGTGCTTTCACTTAAGTGTGGAGGAGTCCCTCCTCCATTCTTCTATCTTTTATTTATTTTCTAAAAAAAATCATCAACAAAAATATTTTCTTTTTGTGTGCTTTTTTTTTACTCTTATGCAGGTAATTTAGCTCGAAGATATGGAAAATTTTGACGTATGCTCAAAAGACAGCTCTACCGCAGCTATGCATTTCTCTATACCCCAGGAAGTACCGTTTTCCTTTAATTTTCCCTATTTTATCTCTATTATCAGTTATCACATTGAGGGCAATGTTCAACTTAAGTGTGGAGGGGAGCCAAATAGGAAAAATTAATCATATCCCTCTATGTTTGCCCTATTTAAAATTTATTTTCCAAACTAATAATGTACGTTTAGGCGTAACCGGAAAGCACGTAAATTTATCTACGCTTCAACAAATACCCACGATTATACCCAATGCCTAAAGTTTTATTAAACTTTACCCAAGTTAATATTACTTTACACCTAGGTATATAAGAAAAATAAAGCAAGTCTTATGCATTTGAAGTTATACCTTTATGACTAAAAACTACATCTTGCAACTTGTAAATGATACAAGATATTTGGTAATTTTCAAAAATACATCATGTAATCCCTCCCCACTCATATATTTCGAATAATATAGATGTCAAAGGGGGCATATAGCTCACAAAGATCACCAACTAGCTCTTGTACATCCTTGAGCTCTTTAATAACCCTAGATATGAATGTTTTTTGACCCATAGCAAGGATCCTTAAACATGGACATGGTTCCTTGCGACTCCTATTGCACCTTTTGATAGTTAAACTCATATATAATACTAGTTTGCATGCAAGTAACTCATTGATAGGCAATACACTTAACTTGAACACAAAAATACTCCCTTGGCGCCTTATAGCCGACTCAAACAAAGCATCTAACCAAATCCATACTAAATTTTATACAACCTATACACTCCTATACACATCCATTCTAAGATATTCTAAGGTGTTTCCAAGCATTAGATTACCTTTTTCAAGTATTACTCAAGAAAAGTAAAGCTAAGGTTTTTATTGTGCAAGCTTTGATTTTAAGTCTAAACAAGGGTTTAACACTTGATCATCATCATCATCATACTCCATAAGGTCTACTAGAACCCTTTATGTTCTTACAATTATCCTTTATTCATGCATATGTTTATTCTATTTTAGCTTAAATCACCATTTAGGATTTTATTATGAAAATGAAGTTTTTACTTGAAATGATCATTTGGATTACTTTTATATATGTTGTGATGTTACTTATATCATGTTAAAAGGGATGAGAAACTAATGTACCATGATGTTTTGGTGTAAAAATGATCATGTGTTAATTAGGGTTTATAAAAGTTCTTAATATGTTTCTAGTAAAAGAAATACAAATGGCATGATAAGATTAATTACGGACTTATATGAATGTAATTATGTCATTAAAATTAAAGTTAGTTATAACAAGATGGGAAGACTTGTACACTTGTGATTATTATGTAAAAATAGTCATACATAAAACTAGTAACTTATAGTTAAAAATGAAAGTTATATTTTATAAGTAATATGTTGGACTTGTAATGTTGGACAAAAGGACTTTGATGGACCTATGAACATAATATACATATGACATATGACCTATATAAAGTATAAGACTTGTGGTAAAAAGTATAAAGTGGTAAGTATAAAAACAAGGTTGAAAATGGACTTATCAAACTCATGCAAACCTTCTGTCCAAAAAGGTATAAAAGTATACTTATTTTATTCTTTTATAAGATAATACATTTCACGACGATTCCGAAAAGGTAAGAAACTTGTCAAACGGATTAATAACGAAAAAGTTACGTTAAAAACGAGTTATACGTTAATTAAACGGAGTTTATAAAATAACTTTTATAAAACTTATATCAAACAGCAAGGTTGGATAATTTTATCAAATAAAACACATTTTTAGGATTCTAAAATGATAAGAATCATGATTTTTCAATTTATAACGAATAAGTTACGAATTTCGCGGGTTTTCGATAATTAAAAGTTTATAAAAATGATTTTATAAACTATGAACAGTAAAAACACTATTCATAATAACACTACCAGGAGTAACTAATATACTACCAGTAGTAATAACACTACCAGGAGTAACTAATATACTACCAGTAGTAATAACACTACCAGGAGTAACTAATATACTACCAGTAGTAATAACTATAACTACCAGGAGTAACTATAACTACCAGGAGTAACTAATATACTACCAGTAGTAATAACTATAACTACCAGGAGTAACTAATATACTACCAGTAGTAATAACTATAACTACCAGGAGTAACTACAACACTACCAGGAGTAACTAATACCCTACCAGGAATAACTATAATTACATTATTCAGATATTTATAAATGTTTTACAATTATAAATATGTTTTCACTCAAACAATTAGATGGTGATTAGCTAAATAGACTTATGCATGGTAGAGATTACTCAATGTGATTAGTACTTATACGACCTTAAATTAAATAGGTTGCATCTGACGATTTGCGTGACGCATTATCTGTGATATTTGGATTATCAGAACTCAAGGTGAGTTCATAGCCCCACATTTTTACGATTTCAATGATTTATAACTATGGGGTGGAAACATGCTTTGTTTTATAAATTGGACGCAAGTGGATATTTTATATTGATTACATGTTTGCCTAAGTAGCGATAACCCAAGTTGAGCCCATTATCATGAACTGTCAATTGCATAGATGTAGTTGTTAATTACATTATGCGAGCGCGAATGTTATGAATAGATCTATTTGGGGAAACGACCTCCCCGTTCGGGTGACTAGCTATCACCGGGAATGAACGTATAGCATGTCGAATTTGGGGATGTTTTCGGGTTGAACATCTAATCGGGCAGAAATTGCAATATATATTATTATTGCAAGAAAGATCGTCGAGCTTCAGTGTCATGAGCTTAGGAAAATGTAATCTGGTTTTGTGATGTCTGCATGTGTTGCATTATCACAGGAAAAGTCTTGCGGTCCTGCATATTATGATTTATCAAACCTATGAATTCACCAACATTATTGTTGACGTTTTAAAGCAATGTTTTTCAGGAGATCAATAAGCATAAGGTGCCAAGGATACATTGGTGATTTTGTTTTGGGAAGTCATGCTAAAGATATGGTTGTATTATGTTTTGGGAAACTCATGTGTTGTGAACCAGTATCTTTGTAATAATAATCAGGAACAAGTTAAAGCTTCGGGCTATTTGTATCAAATATTTGTTAAATCCAATGTATCAGTTTTAAAACGACTTTTTGGTCGTTCTATATATATCTTGTGTTATTGATCTATAAAGTAACACGCCCCGGACCCTTATTCCGCTGCGACCCAATTTGGGGGTGTTACAGATTGGTATCAAGAGCCAAGGTTATAGAGAACCAGGTCAAATGTTTTTGCTGGACTATAACCGTACAATAAGTTTCCCCCTGAAAAATATGTTAACCATCTCTTGAATCTTCAATTCTGTAAGCTCTATGTAATGATTACTGATGAAGAAAACTATGTATAACGAACTGTTGCTTGAAGTAGAAACAACCCTAAAATGTGTCTTATATCTATTGTACTATCCACGTGACTCCAACTTATAACTAAATTGTTGAAATATAAGTGACCGCATCCTGAGAAAAAATCCGATATGCTTTGGACTCATAACAATGTGTTAGAAAATGTACGCTTGTGAGACACAATAAGAGAATCACTCTCCTTTGCTAGATTTGTTCATGTCTTGTCACATCGTTTCTAAGTTTGAACAAGTTACTTTAAAGTGGTAAACACTCTTTAGATTTGATAATAACACGCATCTGAAAAATCCACTTCAACTTAAAACGTGATAAATAACATATTCGTAAACATTGCAACAAATTAAAACGAGCTTTTAAACTTTCTAAGAAAAAATTAAATCATAACATGTTTAACTTCACTTTAAACGAAGCATTTCTGTTAATTTCGTCCAATACCATGTGTGTGTCTTTCCATATCGAATAGAGTAGCTGTATTTTAAATCCATAAATAACCAAGCGTATTATCCTAAAAGGCTTTTTTATGATAGCTGGTACTAATATGTACGGGCAGCATTAATGTTTAAACTGGAAGTACAAAGTGTAAACTTTTAATACAAGAGCAGTAGTAACTAATGATAACAGTATTAACTCTGGTTACTACATGTGCTTTCCTTATACTTATTTTAAACATAACATAATCCAATCGTTACACCAAGATCTTCTCAAAAATCAAATTTGTAACAAATTTTGCATAAAACCATTTATTAGCCCGACATACACTGATGTACACATCCAAAGCCCAAGTTCAAAACTATGACCATGTTGCCAAACTAATCGCATCCCAAACATTATATTAAACGTGGCCTAATTAATTTCGGTTAGAATCTAAACAAACACTCGGCCAATTCACTTTTATATAGTTTCTATCTTATTTTCGTACAACCTAATATTTTTCGGTTAGAAAATTAAAAAAGCCAACCCAATTTGTTAGAAACATCCTATAGACCCGTGGTGGATCTGATTCGTTTGGCTTGCAACAACAAAAAAAGAAACGCCACAAGTGGGAATCGAACAGCCGACCTTGAGGAACAAATATTTAACAAATCCCTTCTAGCCAATTGTGCTATGAAGCTAGTTATGTTATTCTTCTCCTTATGTAATACTTATTCCTTCCTCCAATGCTTAGCAACACATTATCTGTTACTAAACTATCACTAATGTGTTACTAATTTTCATGCTCCTTCCTCTCATTCTTTTTATGACACTTATTCTGTCACTAAGCTGTCACTAATCTGTCATCTAGCAGTAGTAGTAACGAGTACTTTAACTCCATACCAGTCTACTTGAATTAGTTTTAACATATTCATATCCTTTTTAATAGCAGCTTTAAGTTATATATGAGTATCATTAATCATCTAAAGCAGCTCTAACACATTAATACCACGAATATCACTAATATATAAACACGATCTTCCATTGACATCAGTAACTTATATTCGAGTAGCATAAATATTAAATATAGCAGCATTAACTCTCCTTGAGCGAGCAGTAGTAACTTACCTGTTGCTTCTTTATTATCGGGAGTATCTATTGCTTTAATAACTTGTCACTACTAATCCATGATACAAACATGTTAACTATCTGCTGTTATAACCTCTCAACAAAGCATCGTTATCAAAACCAATTGTGAAGAATTGTTAACAACATAAAAAACAAGATCGTATATAATCTGCTTATCTCCATCATACAACACCATGTTCAAGAATGATATTCAAACAGTACATATGATGAAATCCCAAAACAGCGAAACCTTTTCAAAACAAAACAAAAATAAACCTGTTTTGGACTTTTTGATATCAAAACCTTACTCTTGAAAACCAATCACCAATACATCTTGTGTCTTTAATACGTTTAATGAGCATAAATCAACACACCTTGAACAAGTAACCGAGTTTCTCAGTTTCAGAAACCTGGCTCTAATACCACTTGTTGATCCCACTTGAATAGATCTTGCTTTAGCTTATAAGAAGCTTAGTTATATTGAATAAATTCAAGACAACTATGGTAGAAACTTTGATTATGAATATCAAAGATGTACACCAAACATTATGCCCTAGGACCTCCTTTTATACAGCAAGGAGTCCTACAAGGCTTATAATACTTTCCTAACTTATCAAGATCTTTTCTATAAACAAACATAATCTCTTAAAAAAAATAAGTTATACATATATTCTTTACAAATAACTAATACATATCTCCGTAAGTATTCTTGTTCTCCAATCAATCTTTGATATCATCTCTGTCAGCATATTCCTTCCAGCAGTTGTAATCACTCAGCAGTTGTAACTAAGCGTAAGCAGCATTAAATACTTAGAAGTTTACTCTAGCAGTACTAACATATACTAGTAGTACTAATTTTTGTACAAGCAGTAGTAACTACTTAGTGTATTTTCAGTCTTCATGCCTGAGCAATCTTAACTTCTACTAGCAACAGTAAATTTGTACTAATAGTACTAATTATACTAACACTAGTAACTAGCAGTAGTAACTTTTATACTACCAGTACTAACTACTTAGCATAATTTTCATTAGTATTATCAGTAGCACTAAGTTATGCTTGTCAGCACTAATATATACCTGAGCAGCAGTAACTCTAAGAATATCTTGATGTCTTTTAAACCCAACAATCCTCCTCTAAACTTGATGTTCATCTTCTGAATCTTCAAGTTTCATTAAAAGTCTTCACCATCACTCAGAGGATGCATTCAAACACTTCATTGACCCTTTTCATGCTTTGTCATGAGCTTGAGTATTTGATAACACATCTCTTTCCAACGGTCAGCTTGAAGCTTTTTGTTCAGCATGTTTGAGATTGTTATTGGTGTAAGGTGATATCTCTTTTCAACCAACATAAATATATGAAGATTTTTAAACCTTACAAAGTGCACTCCCCAAGAATCAAATAACTTCCAAACAGTCACTTTATATCCTTGTAGACTCCTCCATACTTATGTTAGGTTCAAACATTACCTTCATATCACCCTATAACACTCTTTTATATTCATCAACTGGCATGTTTATTCCATGATTTTCTTTAAGCAACTTCTAGAGAGTTTCTAAGTCTTCTCTGTTAATACCTTAAAGCATCCTAACCATTGATGAATATCTTTTTGAACTTCTATCAGCTCTTATCAAGTGATAGAATCCATTCTGTCCTTCTTTAACAATCTTATATTTAACAATCATTGGAGGTTTTGTGGCTAGAGGTATAGGATCAATTGCTATTTCCTCTTCATCTTGAACTATCTCCATATGCTTTTTCATTTCTTCCTCCTCTGGATCATCATCTTTTTCAGCTTCTACATGCTCATCTATCATCTTCTTCTTTGACTTATCAGACTCAAGTTCATCTCCGCTCTTTTAGAACTTTCCCCTATTCTTGTCTCACTATCTTTCACTACTTCTGAATTCATGTCCACAAAAGTATTTACTCATTTCATCTCCTTATCAAACAACTTCTGGATTTCATCATAGCTTTTTCTCTTCAACTGACTATGTTTGTATCCAGCTATATTTTTCAAATAGATGGACATTTGATTTCTCTTTTGAGCTTTGGTAGGTGGCTTTCTTCTTATATCTTCAGCTCTAAGCTTTGCAAAGTGCTTCTTTCTTCTGTTCATGAGCTCTACAAACAATCTTGATCTTTCCTCAATGGTTATCTCTCCCTGTTCTTCTGCTTGTAGGCTCTGAGCTAATTCAAAGTCTGCCTCCATCATAGCTTGCGTGTTATCCCATGATTCAATCAAAGCTATATTGGCTTCTTCTTCCTTTTGCCTTGCAAGCCTCTCTTCCTCTATAAGTTCATCTTGCATCTGAGCTTCAAGATTTCTAGCCATTTTTTTGTCAAGAGCAACTTGATCTTTCTTCTTCAAAGGTCTTTCAGGCTCAACCATTATTGCCTTGCCTTTGTCTTTAGCCTGTGTAAGTTGTGATGCTTGTAAAGGTGATGATGTTGTTTTGAATTCACTTGGCTCTTGAACTACAACCCCTATAGCCTTGGGTCTTGTAGTTGTAGTTGTTGTAGCAACAGATGTAACAGCTTTGGGTTTAGCTGCTTTGATTTCTATTAGAGTCTAAGCCAGAGTTAACTCATCAATAGTTGTTGTTGGAGCATTGGCAGTAGTAGCTTCAACATTAGCAGTAGTAACTACTTCACCAGCAGTAGTAACTGGATCAGCAGTACTAACTTCCTTTTCAGCAACTTCTTTTTCCTGCTCTTCCAACACATCTGTATCAAACATCAGGTTGTCATCATTCATCTATTGAGTCTCATCCACCAAAGTCACTTCTGCATTAGCATCAAGATTAGCAATTTTCCTCCCCTATTTGGATGCATCCTCTTGATCACCCAAACTGACATTATCAGAGGATTCTACCCTGCTAGTTGAACCAACCTTCCTTAATCTCTTGAGCCCTGGAGTTCTTAACTTCCTTCTCTTTTCCAATTGCTTGACTATCTTCTTTAAGCTAGCAATCTCCTTTGCTTGAGCAGTATTGGCTTTCTCCAAATCAAGGACTTTCTCTTATAAGCGGTTACATAAATTCATCAATTCAGAAAGTTGCATACTATCCTCACCACTTTGAGGTGGATCATAGGAAGGGGTAGATACATGAGCCTCATTAGTGACAGGCTCTTTAGGACCACTGTCTTTCCTTTGTTTCCTTCTTGACTTCTTCTTTTGAGGTTTATATGATGATGGTTGAGAAATAATAGGTATGGAATGGGAATCAGAAGGAGCAGCTGAATCTTTACCCATGTCTTCAGGAGCTTGAACCATCATTGTTGGGAATAGAGGTGTGAATCTTCCAGAAAAACCCTTTCCTGGTCTCTTTATATTAGCAAACACCTTCTTGGTGTGGAAAGGTATAACATAAACCTCTTTATGTCTGGTCAGCCCCTCAACTTGTTTGTCCAGGAAGACTTGCACAAACCTTAGGTACATGAGAAATTTAACCCCACCCTCCAAATGCTTTACCATATTGTCAAAAATGTACTTGGAACAGTTGAATTTTTGGTTTGTGGCAAGACATATGATAGCAGATGCCATAGTGCTACTAAATTCATTCCAGGCTGTAGTCTTAGCACTAAGGCATTGCAGTATGGTATGGATAAGAAATTTCCATTGGGAAGAAAAATAAGTTTTATAGAATGTAAGCTTTTGTGTAAGATTTTCATACCTTATTAGTGTGAGCTGTTCAAAAATTACATCATTTGGTAGACATTCAGTCCCTTCAGCATCGTCTAACATAAGATCACTTCTCACACTCTTCTCAATGATGATCACCTTCTTCTTATATACTTGGGCTTGTATCTTACACTCCCCTTTAATTGTCTTAGTCTTAGCAGTTGCCCAAAACTGTTGAATGCATGCTTCATATACTGTAGGATTAACCGTTAACGCATACTTGATAGAACTTGCATTCAGAAAATCAATAATACCTTTAAACCTATTACTTTCTTCGAGTTTTTCCAAGAACGCAACCAAATTGTGAGTTTTAGCAAACTTTGAGGTCGACATTATGATGGGTTTTGATGATTAAAGATGAAATTGAGTTAGGGTTTATGATTAGAGAGTGTATCAAGGTGTAAAATCGATTAAATGAGTGGTTGAAACCCTTAATCGAAGTATTTATGAAATCACCCTTCAACATACATTGACGTGAATGGCACTATTACGTTTAAGCTAAACAGTATTTAACTAACCCTAAGTAGTAGTAAGTTGACGCTACGGTAGCATTAACTTATGCCTAACAGCAGTAAGTGTATGCCTAGCAGCATAAACTAATACGGGCAGCAGTAAATTAATCCTAACAACATTAACTTAAGCTTAGCAGCATTAAGTTTTAAGCTGAGCAACATTAACTTTAAGACACCGGTATTAACCTCAATTTCTTTCCAAAAAGAATTTCCATCATCAATTTTGAATCTCACAAGCTCTCAATCTGTTTTTTTCAGCTCACTATGTCGCTCATTTCTTTTTCTCACCAATTCACTCTATCTGTTTTTTATATCGCACAACTCTCTTTTTATTTTTCAGCTCACTATATCTCTTATTTCTTTTTCTCACCAAGTCACTCTATCTGTTTTTATATTGCAAATCAAAAGCCCTTTCAAACAGTTTGGTACAAAATTCCATCAATTCCTTTAGTTTCATGTTGTCCTCCCCACTTATGTTTACTCTTGAGATATGTAGATCATTGGACTATTTAGATGCAGCCTAAAACCTAGTTTGAGCTTATGAACCCTCCAATATGGTATCTTGGCACCTGGGACCACTACCTGAATTAGTTCCCTGAGGAAAAGACTCATTAAGTGTTGCTATGGATTGGGTCCTATTTATGTTACCACTGTCTTGCTCTGCTTCTAAGCTAGAAGCAGTAGTGGCAGCCCTTTCCATTCTGTCTTCCCACTCCTTAATGATAGTCTCATCTACAACAAGGTGAATAGGTCCACTAAACTGAGATATCTTAGTGATCCTTTAAGCTTTCCTAGGTGTGTGGGTCTTTTTAAGTTAAGATGATGATAAAACAATGATTTGTTCTTCATTAGAGAGCTGAGCAAATGTGGATATGTGTTAGGGATCAGTGGGTTATCCTGACCCTTCACCCACTTTTGCTTAATGATACATTCCATTTCATCTAATCTTATTTAACCTCCCCTTAAACAATACTTTAGATATTAAGTAATCCAATGCTAGCAATCAGAAAGTTAAACCTCCTAACATTAAAAGCCTTTGTGAGAAGATCTGCAACATTCTGGTCTGTGTAAATCTTGATTACTTAAATAAACTTCTTCTTATAAGAATCTCTGATGAAATGGTGCCTAATCTTTATGTGTTTGGTTTTAGAGTGAAACACTGGATTTTACACAATACAAATTGTACTTTCATTATCAATGTAAATCTTGGTGTTCATATAGTTGAACCCATAATCAAGCATTTGATTTTGAACCCATAACACCTGTCCACAACAATTAGCAGCAGCAACATATTCTGCTTCAGTTGTTGAGTTTGCAACAATAGTTTGCTTTTTACATTGCCATAAAATCAACCTTTTGCCAAGAAATTAACAACCTCGTGTTGTGGATTTCCTGTCAAGGCTAGCTCCAGCATAATCGCTGTCTGAAAAAGCTTCCAAGTCAAATGGTGAATCTCTAGGATACCAAAGGCCCAATTTAGGTTGTCCTTTCAAGTATCTAATGATCCCCTTCACAACATGAAGATGTGAAACTTTATGAGTAACTTAGAACCTTGCACAAGCATAAACAACAAACATTATGCCAGGCCTAGAAGCTGTCAAGTACATCAATGATCCAATCATTGATCTGTATAAATGAACATCCACATCCTCAACTTATTCATCCTTGATCAATGCCTTGTTAGTCTCACTTGGAGTGCTTGCTGTCTTGACAGTGACAAAATTAAACTTATTCAGTATATCAGTCACATACTTGTCTTGGCTGATGAAGATTCCATCATCTTTCTGCTTTACTTATAACCCTAAGAAGAAAGTGAGCTCCCCCATAAAACTCATCTGGAATCTTTTGTGCATCATCTACTCAAACTCAACACATAAAGACTTCTTTGTAGACCCAAAGATGATGTCATCAACATACACCTGTACTAATAGGATATCACTTTTTTCTTTTTTGATGAACAAAGTCTTATCTATAGTGCCTCTTCTAAATCCATTTTTCAATAAGTAGGTAGACAAGGTCTCATACCAGGCTCTAGGAGCTTGATGTAGACCATATAAAGCTTTTTCTACCTTATAAACTTTGTCAGGGAACTGTTGATCTTCAAAACTAGGAGGTTGGAACACATACACCTCCTCTTTAATAGTACTATATAAAAAGGCACTCTTCATATCCATCTGGTACACAATAAACCCCATAAATGATGCATTGGCCAAAAATAACCTGATTGCTTCTATCCTAGCAACAAGAGAAAAAACCTCATCATAATCAATTCCTTCTTCTTGGGTGCAACCTTGTGCCACTAGTCTTGCCTTATTTCTAACTACGATACCTCTATCATCTTTCTTGTTTTTGTACACCCATTTAGTACCAATGACCCTCTTGCCATATGGTAAATCAACCAAAGTCCAAACCTTTTGTAATTTAAACTGTAGAAGCTCATCCTGCATTGCTTCTATCCAGCTTGGATTTGACAAAGCTTGGATCACCTTTTTGGGTTCTACTTGTGATAGGAAACAAGCAAACATACAATTTTGAAAATCTTTATAGTTGATTCTCTGATGCACTGAACTAAACATACCATGTTCAGTCACATTCTTTGTCATCCTTCTGGTTTGAGGTGCTGAATGT
>BQNB010096240.1:0-20860 GCA_026074375.1 Tanacetum coccineum
CGACGCCGTCACGGGATATAATCTTCTAGGTCTGATATAAGTCGGTTACGTCCTGATGTCGTTTTCAATTTCCCGACTTTGTTACTAAATAGATCGTGACGGCGTTGCTTTATGCCTGCGACGCCGTCTCCACGCTTTGTATGCACAATTCTTTAAGTGATTTGGTGTAGGTCCGTGGTCTTGTCTGTTTCTTCTCCAAATGAGCCTAAGTCACTTGTATTTCCTCCAAATGTCATCCAAGTGCTAAAAACCTGAAAACAAACGATTAAGCACATAATCTGAGCATATTTGCATGATTTAAAGGGTTAAATGACCTTGAAATAGTGTATAAAATAACACCTCATCAATGACCCGTTTGTTTATAAAGGCTTTTCTAAGGTTTTAGACCATATTTTCAAACACTTACCTCAAGACATGCTTTCCAATTCATTTTAAATGCTTAAGTTTACTAGTTTTTCATTTATTAGGCCCAAAAGCCCAATGTTAGCCCAAAAATATTAGTTAAGTCCTAACTCATAAGTTCAACCCAAATTGAGTCCACTAGTTAATCTAATTATCAAATCAAAGTCCATTATGTTTAATTCAAGTTTTTAGTCCATTAGTCATTGGGCCTTATGGCCTATTAAGAGTTTCACGTTTTAGTTCGATATTTATCCAAAATATCAAGTTCATTTTTAAATAAGTCTAAGTATCCTACCATAATATGCTAAAAGCGAAACATGTTGAAAGCTCGAATATAAATTTAGTCTTAGTAATAATATTCCAAAAACCAACATAAGTCAAAATGATTAAATATCAATATCTCCAAATATTAACGAAATAAGTTGATTAAGTAATATGAATAAGTCCGAAAATAAGCCGTTTGGCTTATTAAGCCATAAACCAAAACCATTGGGCTTTTAATTGGTCATTTGGTCCAAAATATAAAATAGATATTAAACGTTCACTTTTAGCCCAAAGTTTTACAAAGCGAGTCCAAAAAGCGATGTAGTAAACGAATAAGCACGTTAGGAAGTATAATAAGTTAGTATTATAAGCCATAAAAATAAGCCGAAACCAATAAGGGACAAAATAAGCCATGAGGTCATTAGGCTTTGTTGGGTCAAATCGACACGCACAAGCCCAAAATGATTCAAAAATAGAATAAACCCAATAACAAACCTAATAAGCTATCGATTGAGCCAATAAGCGCTTTGGTATAAAATAAGCCAGAATATAAGTCAAAATTATAAGCCGACCGATAATCCCTAAAATAAGTCATGACTTATTTGGTCTTATTGGGTCGTTAGCCCAAATGGCCAAAAAAAAACCCACCAATAAGCTAGAAAATAAGTTTAAAAGCTCAAAACCCAAATAAGTATGAAAATAAGCTACGAATAAGCACATTGAAATAAGCCGAACATGAACTAAGTCAAAAACAATAATCCTTTTTGTTTTCTTATTAGGCCGAGACCATGATGAGCCCAATAAGACTCGAATAAGCTCAAGAAAGGCTTATTTATAAGCCAAAAATAGAAATAAGCTCTTTCACACTAAATGTTATTTTACCACCACAACCAAAATATTTAAATGTTATTTTCCTTGTGCTTCCCTTTGCCACTCCGAAACCAAACACACCCTTTTTTATCTTTTTGAAATTTTTATAGTTTGGATTTTCACAAAACGCATTGTACAACTAGCATTAATACATCATTAGACTACCAAAAGTATAAGGATTAGAGAATTTTAGAGACTTACAAAGTAGGGTTTCTAAGAAGGATTTTAAGCTCGAAAACACAACCCGAATATTATGTTTATCAACCCAAGACTACTAGAATTTAACCCTTACGTGTTCTTGCTTCCGTGTTCTTGATCAAAATGGAAAAATGTATGTTTTGTGGTGTTGGGGTGCTCGTCCAACAAAAGAAAGAAGAGAGGAAGAGATATTTTTTGTGTATGTTGGTGTTATGTATGTTTTTGAAATCAAATGGGACAATATAAGATGCATGGTGTGTGCTTAATTACACATACCATTTTCTATTAAAACCGGACTTAAATGACCAAAAACGTACCTAAAGTACATTGTATTCGTATGTTTTCACTTATATTGTGCAGGAAATGGATATCCGACAAAAGGACGAAAAACGAAGCCAAAAACGAGAAAACCGAGCACGGAATAGAAAAGCGTGAAAAAGACAAAGTCATAGTTAAAGTCAACCCCGACAAAGTTAAAGGTCAAAGCCGATGCCGAAAACGAAGAAATACTTAATGGGCCCACCCATACCAATCTAATGGGCCGGGTCAGCCCATTAATGTATTACATAAAGACCTTATAAGCCTTATATGCATTAAAGGCCCAATTCCCTTTAAAATTCAAACGGCCCAAGAATAACCCTAAAACCCTTATTTGTTAAACACTTAACATCCCAACATAAACAAACGGCTGTTAAGTCTATTCTATATGACAAGGACCATGCGTGTAATAAAACATTACACCTTTGAGGACCAAAACTGTCAAATCCTTAAAACTTATATCACCACAAGGACTTAACTTGCAAACACTCTTAATCAATTGAGGGACCAAGGTTGCCAAAACCCCAAACTTCTACCCTGTTAAACCCAAACTATTTTTCCCACCTAAACCCCTGTTCACCCATCACTCTCCTCACCTCGTCTACTGTTCCCTTTGACAAAAACCATCACTTTCCCCTTAACCCCACATCACAAGAAGCCAATTGCCACTTTGGCAATCCTAAACAACACCATTGGACAAGAACAATGAAGGGCCAGGATTTGAGACCTTGGGGATAAAGAAATTTCAATGGTTGTGATTGAACTTTTGATCTCTCTTACACAACAAACACAGATGCTTGAGTCTCTCACAAAACAAGCACACTTGAAGACTTGAAGACAGAGAGAGCTTTAGTATAAATATAGGACATTTGTAGCTATTAGTCTTGGTCGAATTCTTGTTAAGTCCAATCTTGTATTAACAAAAAATTGTCCATTTTAATATTGCAATTTAATTACTTGTCTTTTAAATTTTCTGTCATTTAAATTTCAGCATTGTAATTTCTTTTTCAAATTAATGAAAGTTTAAGTGTTTTTTGTTTAATTATAGTCATTTACTTAAATTGTCTTTTAAATACTGTTGATTAAGCTCTTATCTAAGCTTTTGAGTCATTAAAAGCTTATATAAAAGTTTGTTTACTTTTTTGTCTAAAAAACCAAAAAATCACAAAAATCACCAAGAAAACACATGAACTTGTGAATTTTTCTCATTTTTCAATTTTTTAGCATATCTATTGTAGCTTGCTTATTTACTGTTCCTTTATGCTTATTCTTGCTTATTAATGTTCTTCTATGCTTAATTGTCTTTATTTGTTGTTTTCATGTCATTTGTTTGTGTTTTTATTTAAAACTGTCCTCTATTGCTTTTAACTGCTTATAGCTTATTTGCTTATCTTAGTGCTTATCTTTGTTTGGAAATTGCTTATTTTTACTTAACATTGTTTGTTTGCCATCTGTTTTCAAAAACTTTAGCTTAAATTTTTCAAAATCAGGTTAAAATTTGATTCTAAACTCTTAAAGGGGTGTTTGGGTTAAGGGGGGTAAAGTGGGTCAAAACAGGTTTAAAAACCATTGGGTCACCTTGCCAACTTATACAAGCATTTTTAAGTTGTTTTAATCAGTTTCTCAAAGTTTTTAAGTCTTAATGTTTGTTTTAATGTTTTTCTAAAAAGTTGTTCAAAACTGTGGTTCAAGAACAAGTTTCAAGTGCCTATTTGATTAAGAACTTTTTAGCAGATTTTGAGTCTTGATTTTGTGTTGTTATTGATGTCCTAATGCAGTAGGTTAGTTTCCTTTTAGTATACTTTTGCTTTAGTCTAAAACTGTCAAGTCATTTTTTAGTTTAAAAAAGTCTTTTTTTTCAAATTCAAATTTAGTTTAGTATAAACTGTTTTTAGCTTATGAATTTTTGAGCATAAGCTCATTAGTGGACAATTTTTATCTATTTTAACTTAGTTTAGATTTTAGTCTTATTTTTTTTTGCTTAAAATTAATCTGCAAAAAGCCCATTTGTATTTTAAGAAAACCAAAAAAGTAAACAACCTGTGTAAACCAGCCTTTTCTTAAGTCTTTTTAGCAGCTTATTTGATTTTCAAACTCTATTTTGATTGCTGGTTTAGAAAGCCACCAGGATAAGCTTTAAGCTCATATAGCTCATTAAGCTATAAGGTTCCA
Organism: Tanacetum coccineum; assembly: GCA_026074375.1. Lineage (NCBI taxonomy): Eukaryota > Viridiplantae > Streptophyta > Magnoliopsida > Asterales > Asteraceae > Tanacetum > Tanacetum coccineum. The sequence goes on from BQNB010096240.1 coordinate 4,225, forward strand.
TCTTAGGGCTTAAAAATAAGCCCAAAAGTTGTCCCTTAGGCTCGTTGTATGCAGTGATTAGCCCATTTGCTTATTTGCCTATTTTAGCTTATCTGTCTGCTTTTCTTTGCTTATTTTTGTTCAAATTGCATATTAGGTATAGTTTACTATCTATTTTAGCTTAGTTTCTTTTTCCAATAGCTTATTTTCCCCTTAAATAGCTTAACAGTTTTTACATAATTAGCCTTATTTAATATAACTACAAACTGTCACTTTAGTTGCTTATTTTCTAGCTTATTTTTAAGACTTATAAAAAGTCACTTTTTTAAATTTGCTTGTTTTTACCTGTTTTACAAATTTGCAAAAAGAAAAACTAAAAAAAAATAGTTGGCAAAAAGGGAGTCCCAAGGATTCGACACCTAGACCTCCCCTTTCACACCCACACGTCTCACCTCAAACACACACTAACCATCGGTGCCAGTAGGACCATCTGGTCACTACTCCACCCACTTTATTTTTATACCTTGTTTTTCCTTTTAGCCATTCATCCAACTTTTGCTTATTGCCTGGACCTCAAACCCCCCCCCTCTCTCTCGTCTCGCGCGACCCCGGCCCCTCGCCTCAACCAATTTAACTCACACACCACACACCACTCGCCCTTGGGTCTTTTTCGGTTTTCTTTTGCACCATTAATTACTTAACCACATTTTGGGTCTTTATTCCTAATTATAAGCCGTAGCTTGTTTGGGCTTATTGTGAGCTTATTGAATAAGCACTTAACCACTAATTGTCCCTAGCTTTCCTTACAACATTTAGGACTTTTGCTAATTTTTGCTTATATTTTTTATAAACAGTTTAGTATTTTTAATATTTAATTTAGTTTAAAACAGTTTTTAATTCCTAATAAATTATTAAAAAGTCAAAAAATCTAATTCTTTTTTAGAAAAATTTTCTTTTAATCTATTTAGGACCTAGTAAAAAATTAAATTTGCACTCGAAGGTTAAAATTTCAAAAATTTTGTTTTTCTAAAGAATGAGATTTACCACGTTCTTGTTTTTTATGTTTAAATCCCTCGTTTTGCTATCGATTAGGTTTTCCTTATTCGTTTTGCATTTTAAGTATAGAAAATTAGAAAATCAAATCAAAACCCTTTAACCATTCAAAATGCGCGATCACAAAACTCGACCGATTCCCATATCACCCACGTTGGTAAACGACCCGGAGGTTGTTGGATTTTGCTTTGGTTAAAAGCGAATCTTTCAAAGCTCTTGAAATTATCTACCGTTGATTTAAATCCTTATATTTATATATTTATTATATATATTTATATATTATGCAGGAAACGGATATCCAACAAAAGGACGAAAAATCAAGCCAAAACGGACAAAACCGAGCACGAAATGAAAAAGCGTGAAAAAGACAAAGTCAAAATCAAAGTCAACCCCGACAAAGTCAAAGGTCAAAGCCGATGCCGAAAACGAAGAAATACTTAATGTGCCCACCGTACCCATCTAATAGTTCGGGTCAACCCATTTTTTTTTATTTTTAAATGATTACAAGAAGACGACTTATAACCTTATATTCTTAAAGGTCCAATTCCTTGTACAATTCAAACAGCCCAATAAAAAAAAAAAAAATAAACAAAAAATAAAATAAAAAAAATAAAAAAAAAAAAAAGAAATAAGCCCAAAACCCATAATCCTTAAACACTTAACAACCAACATAAACAAACTTTGTTAAGACTATTATAACAAGGACCAGGCGTGTACTAAACATACCGCCTTTGAGAACCAAAACTGCCAAATCCTTAAAACTTATATCACCACAAGGACTTAACTTGCAAACACTCTTAATCAATTGAGGGACCAAGGTTGCCAAAACCCCAAACTTCTACCCTGTTAAACCCAAACTATTTTTCCCGCCTAAACCCCTATTCACCAATCACTCTCCTTACCTCATCTACTGTTCCCTTTGACAAAAACCATCATTTTCCCTTAAGACCCACATCACAAGAAGCCAATTGCCACTTTGGCAATCCTAAATAACACCATTGGACAAGAACAATGAAGGGCCAGGATTTGAGACCTTGGGGACAAAGAAATTTCAATGGCCGTGATTGAGCTTTTGATCTCCCTCACACAACAAACACAGCTGCTTGAGTCTCTCACAAAACAAGCACACTTGAAGACTCCAAGACTTAGAATAGTTTTAGTATAAATATATGACATTTGTAGCTATTTGTCTTTGTCGAATTTTGTTAAGTCCAGCTTTGTATTAACAAAAAGTTGTACCAATTTTAATATTGCATTTAAATACTTGATCATTTAATTTTATTGTCATTAAATACTTGTCTTGTAATATTTTCTTAAAGTGATTAAATTTCAAGTTTTCTTTAATCATTGTCATTTAAATTACTTGTCTTTTAAATACTGTTTGTTAAGCTCTTATATAAGCTTTTAAGTCATTAAAAGCTTATATAAAAGTCTGCTTAATTTCCTGTCTAAAAATCAAAAAATTCACAAAAAAGACTCACCCCTAAAAGTACCTCAGCATTTTGGAAGATAAGCTAGCTTGGAAGAGCTTATAGACCACACTAGCTTGTCTTTGATACGCTAAGCTTGTATAATACTTTATTTCACCCTTTTTTGAGCAAGGTGTTTGGAGCGTTTTCATTTTTCCCTTTTTATGCTTATTTTTACTGAGCGTTGCTATTTACTGCTTATCTTGCTTATTATAGTTGCGTTTATGCTTACTTGTCTTCGTTTATTGCTTGTATTTCATTTGTGCATGTTTTACTTTAAAACTGTCAAGTATTGCTTTTAACTGCTTATTTCCTATTTGCTTATTTTAGTGCTATCTTCTTGTTTGGTTCAGCTAAATAGTGTGCTTAACATTGCTTGGTTAACATTTGTTTTCAAAACCTCTTAGCTTAATTCTTCAAAAATCAGTTTAAAAATTAGTTTTATAGTCTTTAAGGGGTGTTTGGTTTAAGACCCAAAGTGGGTCAAAATAGTCTAAAAAATTGTTTGGGTCACTTGTTCACTTTAACCAGCTCATTTTAGAGTTTATCGACATATATGTATTTTAAAAGTTTATTAAAGGTACAAGCTTGTTTAAATGTTGGTCCAAAAGTTGTGTAAAACCTGTTGGTGACAAAACAGTTTATATCAAGCTTTTTTTGATTAAGATTTTTTTGGCCAGCATAGTATATTGTTGTTTTGTGATGTTATTAGAGATAGAAAGCACTAAGTTTATTGTAGGTTAAGTCTTTGTTTGCCTTTGTATTTTTGTACAAAATCTGTCAAAGTTTTTCTTACGTGTTTTTTTTAGCCTAAAACTGTTTTGTTTCGATTTCAAAATTAGTTTAGTTAAAATTGTTTTTAGTGTCTGAAATCAAGAGCATAAGCTCATTGGAGGTCAAACTCCATCTGTTTTAACTTATTTTTCAATTTGAAGCTTATTTTCTAGCTTATTTTTAGGCCTGCTTATTGCATTTAGTCCTTTTTAAGAAAACCAAAAAGTTACAAGCTGAGTGCAAACAACCTTTTCTTAAGCCCTTTTTCTTAGCTTATATGATTTTCAAACTGTTTTCCATTTGCTGATTTTAGTAGTTTAGAAGCCAAGCTTTAAGCCCATATAAGCTGTTAGTCCATAAGGTTCCATATAGTGGCTTAAAAATAAGCCCAAAAGTGCCACCTTAGGCTGTTTGCCTGCCAGCTTTTGTCCCTTTTTCTTATTGCTTATTTTAGACTTTTTCTGTTATTTCCTTTTGCAAATTATTGAGCTTAGACTGTTATTAGGTATAGGTGAATATCTGTGTTTGCTTATTTTGCAATTTCATTTGCTTATTTGAGCTTAAAAAGCAAACCAGTTTAGCATTTTAGTTACTTAGTTAAAAAAAAGCCAAATCTGTCATTTTCTTTTGCTTATTTCGTGCTTATTTTTTAAGTTTTAAAAATCTTTTCTTCACAAAAGTTGTTAGTTTACAGCTTATTTATAAGCTGTGTAAGAAAAGTTAAAAAAAGGGCAAAAGGGGAAGGTGGAAGTCCAAGGTGAGCAGGGCTCGAACCCTGGACCTCAACACCCTCAACCCTTTTAACTCACACACCACACACCACTCGCCCTTGGGTCTTTTTCGGTTTTCTTTTGCACCATTAATTACTTAATTACATTTTGGGTCTTTATTCCTAGTTATAAGTTGTAGCTTGTTTGGGCTTATTGTGAGCTTATTTGATAAGCTGGCTTAACCAGCTTATTTTTCCTAGCTTCCTTACAACATTTAGGACTTTTGCTAATTATTTTTAGATTTTTTATAAACAGTTTAGTATTTTTAATATTTAATTTAGTTTAAAACAGTTTTTAATTCCTAATAAATTATTAAAAAGTCAAAAAATTATAATTCTTTTTTAAAAAATTTCTTTTATCATTTAGGACCTAGGAAAATTAAATTTGCACTCGTAGGTTTAAAATTTCAAAATTTTGTTTTTTAAAGAACGGGATTTGACCCCGTTCTCGTTTTTAGGTTTAAATCCCTCGTTTGCTTTTGTTTTTAGGTTTTCCTTATTCGTTTTTGCATTTTAAGTATAGAAATTAGAAAATCAAATCCAAAAACCGAGTTAAACCATTACTAAAAACGCGATCGACGATCTCGACCGATTCTCCAATACACTCCTCTTGGAAAAGACCCGGGAGGTTTTGGATTTTGCTTGGTTAAAAGCGAATATTTATAAAAGCCTCTTGGAATACTTATCCGTTGAATTAAATTCCTTATATTTATATATTTATTATATTTATTTATATAATTAAAGGGTTGAATTTACTACTATCAATTTTTGGCGCCGCTGCCGGGGAGGTGTGCTACGATTTTCGTGTCTACGTTTGAAGATTAGTTTTTGAAGACCCTTCCTCGTGAAGTTATCATTTTCCGTTTGTGAATATATTTTCTTATTATTAAAAAAAATTAAAAAAATAAAAAAATACAACAAAACTATATCCTAAAGTATGAAAGTACCAAAAAAATTAAAAAAAAACCAACAAAACAAATCGTGTTGTTAATCGTTATAATCGGCTCACCTTTGAATTACAAACTATAAGGAGGGTATAAGGCGGGCTTGATCCAAGGAACATCGCCCAAAAAGGAAGAACGCTTTTAAATCGCTTCGGCGTGCTAATTCCTTCCGCTCTCTTGTGCGTAGTTTAAAGAGCTACCGTGGACTTTTAACATCCGGTTACCAAAAATATTGTGTTGTTCTTGTTTTTAGTGCATGCGCACTCGCTCTTCTTCGAATCTAGTTGGTGAATCTTCTCCTAATCCAACTACTTCAAATCCGAAACGTCGTAACCGTAGACGTTCAAAGCAACCTTTTTCTCTTGAAGAATCTCCCGTAGATACGATGGCCGATCAACGTACTATGGCGGAATTGCTCCGTGCACCCACCGAGGGTTATGCGGAGGCAATCGTGGTTCCACCAATTCTTGCTGAGCATTTCGAGCTCAAGCATAGTCTCATTAATATGATGACTTCGGACCAATTCTTCGGACTTGAGAAAGACAATCCTCATGATCACATTCGTTGGTTTAACAAAATAACTTCCACAATAAAATACAAGGATGTGCCTAATTCAGCGATTAAGCTTATGCTTTTTCCATTCTCTCTTGCGGGGGCAGCCCGTCGTTGGCTCGAAAAAGAACCCCCTCGTTCTATTCTCACTTGGGAAGATCTTGTTTCCAAATTCATCAATGAATTCTTTCCTCCCTCAAGAACGACAAATCTCCGAAATGAAATTTCCAACTTTGAACAACGTTTTGGTGAATCGTTTCATGAGGCATGGGACCGTTACAAAGATCTCCTTCGTGCATGCCCTCATCATGGTTTTACCGAATTGCACCAACTTGATACCTTCTACAATGCCTTAAACCCAACCGACCAAGATTCTTTGAATTCTGCCGCCGGTGGTAATCTTTTGGAAAGAAGTACTCGAGATGTGTTGACGATTATCGAAAACAAATCCAAGGTCCGCAATTCACGAAACAAATCGATTGTTTCTCAAGTGAAATCAAGTGATGTTAATTCTTCTTCTTCCTCCGATATAGCCAAACTTACTCATGCAGTAAATCAGCAAACGAGTGCTGTGACTACCGCCATGACGGCTATTCTAAAACAATTTCAAGCAACCCCACCTCCAGCTTCTGTAAAGGCTGTTGAGGAAGTTTGTGTTACGTGCGGTGGTGCTCATCCGTATTATCAGTGTCTCGCCGCCGATGGCAACACTTTCCCAGAATATCGGGATAATATTCAAGGATACGTTGCAGCAGCCGCGGGTAACTACAATCAGGGTAATTCCGGTTATCGTCCTCCAGGTGTGGCTAATCAAACTAGACCACCGGGTCTTGCTCAACCAAACATGCAAAATAATCAAAACCGGTTTAGCCAACCTCAAGGATATAATCGAGGAAACAATTTCAATCAAAATCCAACTTATCAAGCTCCAATTCAACAAAATCAAAGTGTTCCTTTAAGTGAGTTGGAAAAATTTAAGAAGATAAATGATGTTAATATAAAAGCCATGCAAACCCAAATTAACAATGTGAAAAATGAGTTAAGGAATGAAATGAAATTTTTTATTCAAACTTCGATGTCTACATGATGGCTAGTTTCTTTCAGATGAACACCACTTCTACTTCGGGTACGGGATCTCTCCCTAGCAACACCGTTGCTAACCCAAAAGGTGAATTGAAAGCCATTACCACTCGAAGTGGTCTTATTCTTGATGGACCTACCGTTCCTATGCCTCCTCCATTCATCAATCCGGAGGAGGATAAACGTGTTGAGGAGACTTTAACGGACCCGGAACATGGTGAGTTTACCATTAAGGTCCCACCTCCTCTCGTCCAAAAAGCTAAACCTCCTTCACAAATAAATTATGTGGTTCACCAAAGGGATCCTCTTCATCCTCATATCCCTTATCCGTCAAGAATGAACCAGGAAAAATAGAAAGAAAAAGATGAAGTCCAAATCTACAGATTTTGGCAAATGTTTAAACAACTTCACATCAAAATCTCTCTTGCCGATGCTTTGATTCTAATCCCTAAATACCAAAAGATGCTTAAAAGTCTCCTTTCCAACAAAGAGAAACTTATAGAGCTGGCAAACACCCCCTCAATGAAAATTGCTCAACGGTTATCCTTAAGAAGTTACCCGAGAAACTAGGTGACCCTGAGAAATTTCTCATTCCGTATGGTTTTAGTAAGCTCAAGTGCAAAGCCCTAGCCAATCTAGGTGCTAGCATCAACTTGATGCCACTCTCGGTTTGGAAAAAGTTAGGTTTACATGAGCTTATTTCCACCCAAATGACCCTTGAACTTGCTAACCGGGAGATTTGCACTCCAAATTGCAAAAGATGTCTTTGTTCCGGTTGGAAAGTTTACATTTCCTACCGATTTCGTCATCGTTGATTATGAAAGCGATCCTCGTGTCCCCCTCATCTTGGGAAGACCTTTCTTACGGACCGCTCGTGCTTTGATTGATGTTCATGGAGAATAAATGATTCTCCGTGACGGTAATGAAAGATTAACCTTGACTATGAGACATGACACTTCAAGCTATTCAACCCAACCTCATCAAGAATCAATCAACATGATTGTTTCATGGGTGGCAACCCATGCTTATCCTAATTATTAATTAGTAGTAGTAATGAATAAGTGTTTTTTGTTGTGAGAAGATCGCCTCTTCCATTATCCGTGTTTTGTGTTTTTGTTGTGTATGTCCAAGATTTCTCGGATTTTTGAAGCCTCTCGTGCTCGCGGTTTTGTCCTTCGTTCACAAGAGCTTCACATCCTCAGCTTCATTTTGGGAATCCAATATCCAAATCTTATCGACTAACGTTTATCTTTAAGCATACCTAATAAACGGCTTAGGATTTACATAGAGACCCTTCTTAAAACAATAAGGATAATTGTTTTAGTTCTAGTTATGGGGGGGGAATCTATCGATTTGATTGTTGCCTACAGTCTTGTTTTCACGATAATCTCGTTTTACCACCAAATACCAAAAAAATGAAGAAAAAAAATATCCAAAAATAAAATAAGTGTTTTTGTCACAATTTTGACTTTTCTACTAGGTAGAATAAGAATAAATTTTGACCCGATCGAGCGTGTTGAGCTCTAGCTTGTTCCTTAACTTTTAGACTAAGCATTCGCAGATCTTTCGAAGACAATAAAATGATTAGAGTTAATTATGAGTTGGGTGCTCCTTTAAACATGATTAGTTGGAAATCTTAAAGCTCATAGTGTAGTTTGTGAGGTTTTCTTTCCCATAAGCTTCTACCGGATTATAATACGGTGATTTCTTCGAAAATTAATTAAATCAACAATTTTTAAAAGTATAGGTCGATATCAATATTTTTGTTTAAATTTATACTTAAATTTTCTTAAAACGAAGTTTCTTCTATATCATGGTAATATAAAGTAAAAAAAATGTGGTAATAATAATAATAAACTGTGGGCTGATAAAAGTTTACTGCATCTTGCCGGTTCACAACCGATGTTGCAGTCTTCTAAATAAGGCACATAGTATTTATCCGAGACTGATAAAAGTTTGCTGCATCTTGCCTTGCTTCAAACATGTTGCAGACTTCAAAAAAGGTACAAGGATTTCAATTGGATCATAAGTTATGTTATTGATTTGAGAGTGGAAATAATGTGATTTAATTTTGAAATATAGGGAAAAATCTTCTTTTTCTAAATTTAAATATGCTTTTGAACTGAGACTATTTTATTTTAAGTTTTTCTAAATAAGCTATGTATATATGGGAAACCTAAGATTTTTTGAAACCGAAGGTCCGTGAGTCCCGATAGTAGTCTCTGTGGGGTGTCAAAAGCCTAGGAATTGTTATTTAGTGATCTCTCCTCTCTTCTTCTAAGTATCAAATCTCTATTGTAATTATCTTGTGTAATTGTGTGATTCGAATTGTGTGTAAATTTGATAATGTAGATCTTGTGATGTATAGTGTTTATGAAGTGGTAGATTGGTTCTAGCTATGATTAGGACTCGACATTTAGCTTAGTGTCAGAAAAAAATGTAAGCGACGTGTAAACGGTTTTCTCCGCTTAAAGGGAGCTTGTTGACATAGTAAAATCTCGAGTAGGATACTCAGGGAGTGGAGTAGGCGAAGAGGAGCTTCATAGCCGAACCACTATAAATCTTGACGTCTTGGTTTGATTGTTTATTTCCCTATATCTTTATATTGTTGTCATTGTTATTTAATATTAGTTTAAATATTTACATTGTTGATTCATATTGTTGATTGGTTGAACATACAACTTGAATCTAAGTATTTTGAAAGCAAACTTTTAAAACGTAAAACGTACCTGTAAACTATTCAACCCCCCTTCTAGTTTCCACAATTTCAAAACAATGGGAAAAAATAGAGACATATTTAGAGAATGAGAGTCACATATGTTTGCCAAGTTAACAAGTGGTATGTACTTAATTACACACACCATTTTCCATTAAAACCGGACTTAAATGACCAAAAACATACCAAAAATACATTGTATGTGTATGTTTTCATTTATATTGTGCAGGAAACGGATATCCAACAAAAGGACGAAAAATCAAGCCAAAACGGACAAAACCGAGCACGGAATGGAAAAGCGTGAAAAAGACAAAGTCATAGTCAAAGTCAACCCCGACAAAGTCAAAGGTCAAAGCCGATGCCGAAAACGAAGAAATACTTAATGGGCCCATCCGTACCCATCTAATGGGCCGGGTCAGCCCATTAATGTATTACATGAAGACCTTATAAGCCTTATATGCATTAAAGGCCCAATTCCTTTTAAAATTCAAACGACCCAAGAATAAGCCCAAAACCCTTATCTGTTAAACACTTAACAGCCCAACATAAACAAACGGCTGTTAAGTCTATTCTATACCAAGGACCATGCGTGTAATAAAACATTACACCTTTGAGGACCAAAACTGCCAAATCCTTAAAACTTATATCACCACAAGGACTTAACTTGCAAACACTCTTAATCAATTGAGGGACCAAGGTTGCCAAAACCCCAAACTTCTACCCTGTTAAACCCAAACTATTTTTCCCGCCTAAACCCCTGTTCACCCATCACTCTCCTCACCTCGTCTACTGTTCCCTTTGACAAAAACCATCACTTTCCCCTTAACCCCACATCACAAGAAGCCAATTGGCATTTTTGCAATCCTAAACAACACCATTGGATAAGAATAATGAAGGGCCAAGATTTGAGACCTTAGGGACAAAGAAATTTCAATGGTCGTGATTGAGCTTTTGATCTCTCTCATACAATAAACACATCTGCTTGAGTCTCTCACAAAACAAGCACACTTGAAGACTCCAAGACTTAGAATAGTTTTAGTATAAATATAGGACACTTTTTAGCCATTTTTAAATTTTTTAGTCTTTAGTCGAATTTTTTATGACCAGCTATGTAATTAATAAAAAGTTGTACCAAGTAAGAAAATAGCAATTTAATTACTTGTCATTTAATTTTTCTGTCATTTAAATACTGTCTTTGTAATTTTTCTTAAGTGAATGAAAATTTCAAGTTTTCTTTAATCATTGTCATTTAAATTACTTGTCTGTTAAATACTGTTTGTTAAGCTCTTATATAAGCTTTTAAGTCATTAAAAGCTTATATAAAAGTCTGCTTAATTTCCTGTCAAAAAATCAAAAAAATCACAAAAAAGACTCACCCTAAAAGTACCTCAGTATTTTGGAAGATAAGCTAGCTTGGGAAGAGCTTATAGACCACACTAGCTCGTCTTTGACAAGCTAGACTTGTATATCACTTTTATTCATCCTGTTAAGTAAGGGTTTGGTGAGATTTCATTTTTCATTTTTTTTATTTTACTGTATCTTTGCTTATTTTACTGTTTACCTCTTATTTCCTGCTTATCGGCTTATTATAGTTGTGTTAAATGCTTATACCTATAGTCTTGGTTTTATTGCTTGTATTACATTGTGCATGTTTTACTTTTGAAAACTGTCAAGTATTGCTCTTAACTGCTAAATTCTAATTGCTTAATTTAAGTGCTTATCATTGTTTCATTTCTGCAATATTTGTGCATAACATAGGTTGTTAACATTTTTTTTTTCAAAACCTCTTAGCTTAATTCTTCAAAAATCAGTTTAAAAATTGGTTTTATAGTCTTTAAGGGGTGTTTGGTTTAAGACCCAAAGTGGGTCAAAATAGTCTAAAAAACTTTGGGTCACTTGTTCACTTTAACCAGCTCATTTAGTTAATCACAATTTGTATTTATTAAAGTTCTTTTAAAGGTTAAAAAGCTTGTTTACAGGTTTGGTCTAAAAGTTGGTAGAAACCGTTGGTGACAAAACATTATTATCAGCATTTTTGATAAGATTTTTTTGCCAAGCTTGTAAGTGATGTTTTGTGTGTATTAGTGTATAGAATGCACTAATTTATTGTAGTTTAGGTCCCTATTTTTGCCTTGTTTTGTAAAAAATCTTCAAAGTTTTCTTTAAGTGTTTGATTAGCCTAAAACTGCTATTATTTCAAATACAAAACTAGTTTAGTTAAAAATGCTTAGTTTCTGAAAATCAAGAGCATAAAGCACATTGGAGGTCAAACTCCATCTTTTTAAATATTTTCAATTAGAAGCTATTTCTAGCTTATTTATTAGCTTGCTATGCATTTAGTCTTTTTTAAGAAAACCAAAAAGTATAATCTGAGTGCAAAACAACCTATTCTTAAGCCCTTTTTCTTAGCTTATATGAATTTCAACTGTTCCCATTTGCTGATTTAAGTAGTTCTAAAGTCCAAGCATAGCCCATATAAGCATGTTAGTCAAAAGGTTCCATATAATGGCTTCAAAATAAGCCCAAAAGTGCCACCTTAGGCTGTTTGCCTGCCAGCTTTTGTCCCTTTTTCTTATTGCTTATTTTTAGCTTTTCTTTTATTTCCTTGCTGTATTTTAGCTTAGACTTGCATATTAGGTATAAGGTAGAATATTTGTGGTTTGCTATTTTTGCAATTCATTTGCTTATTTGAGCTTAAAAAAGCAAACTAGTTTAGCATTTAGTACTTAGTTAAAAAAAAACCAATTCTGTCATTCTTTTCTTAATTCGTGCTTATTTTTTTACTTTTTAAAAATCCTTTTCTTCACGAAAATTGTTAGTTAACAGCTTATATAGATTGTGTAAGAAAAGTTTAAAAAAGGGCCAACAGGGGAAGGTGAAGTCCAAGGTGAGGCAGGGCTCGGAACGCCTGGACCTCAAACCCCCCCCCTCTCTCTCGTCTCGCGCGACCCCGGCCCCTCGCCTCAACCATTTTAACTCACACACCACACACCACTCGCCTTTGGGTCTTTTTCGGTTTTCTTTTGCACCATTAATTACTTAACCACATTTTGGGTCTTTATTCCTAGTTATAAGCCGTAGCTTGTTTGGGCTTATTGTGAGCTTATTTGATAAGCTGGCTTAACCAGCTAATTTTTCCTAGCTTCCTTACAACATTTAGGACTTTTGCTAATTTTTTTTATATTTTTTATAAACAGTTTAGTATTTTTAATATTTAATTTAGTTTAAAACAATTTTTAATTCCTAATAAATTATTAAAAAGTCAAAAAATCTAATTCTTTTTTAGAAAAATTTTCTTTTATCATTTAGGACCTAGGAAAATTAAATTTGCACTCGTAGGTTTAAAATTTCAAAATTTTGTTTTTTAAAGAATGAGATTTGACCACGTTCTTGTTTTTAGGTTTAAATCCCTCGTTTGCTTTCGATTTTAGGTTTTCCTTATTCGTTTTTGCATTTTAAGTATAGAAATTAGAAAATCAAATCCAAAACCCTTTAACCATTCAAAATCGCGATCACGAACTCGACCGATTCTCAATTCACGCCTCGTTGGGAAACGACCCGGGAGGTTTTGGATTTTGCTTTGGTTAAAAGCGAATCTTTTAAAAGCCTCTTGAAATACTTACCGTTGATTTAAATCCTTATATTTATATATTTATTATATATATTTATATATTATGCAGGAAACGGATATCCAACAAAAGGACGAAAAATCAAGCCAAAACGGACAAAACCGAGCACGGAATGGAAAAGCGTGAAAAAGACAAAGTCATAATCAAAGTCAACCCCGACAAAGTCAAAGGTCAAAGCCGATGCCGAAAACGAAGAAATACTTAATGAGCCCACCCGTACCCATCTAATAGGTCGGGTCAACCCATTAATGTATTACATGAAGACCTTATAAGCCTTATATGCATTAAAGGCCCAATTCCTTTTAAAATTCAAACGGCCCAAGAATAAGCCCAAAACCCTTATCTGTTAAACACTTAACAACCCAACATAAACAAACGGTTGTTAAGTCTATTCTATACCAAGGACCATGCGTGTAATAAAACATTACACCTTTGAGGACCAAAACTGCCAAATCCTTAAAACTTATATCACCACAAGGACTTAACTTGCAAACACTCTTAATCAATTGAGGGACCAAGGTTGCCAAAACCCCAAACTTCTACCGTATTAAACCCAAACTATTTTTCCCGCCTAAACCCCTATTCACCAATCACTCTCCTTACCTCATCTACTGTTCCCTTTGACAAAAACCATCACTTTCCCCTTAACCCCACATCACAAGAAGCCAATTGCCACTTTGGCAATCCTAAACAACACCATTGGACAAGAACAATGAAGGAACAGGATTTGAGACCTTGGGGACAAAGAAATTTCAATGGCCGTGATTGAGCTTTTGATCTCTCACACACAACAAACATAGCTGCTTGAGTCTCTCACAAAACAAGCACACTTGAAGACTCCAAGACTTAGAATAGTTTTAGTATAAATATAGGACATTTGTAGCTATTTGTCTTTGTCGAATTTTGTTAAGTCCAACTTTGTATTAACAAAAATTTGTACCAATTTTAATATTGCAATTTAATTACTTGTCATTTAATTTTTTGTCATTTAAATACTGTCTTTGTAATTTTTCTTAAGTGAATGAAAATTTCAAGTTTTCTTTAATCATTTTCATTTAAATTACTTGTCTTTTAAATACTGTTTGTTAAGCTCTTATATAAGCTTTTAAGTCATTAAAAGCTTATATAAAAGTCTGCTTAATTTCCTGTCTAAAAATCAAAAAACTCACAAAAAAGACTCACCCCTAAAAGTACCTCAGCATTTTGGAAGATAAGCTAGCTTGGGAAGAGCTTATAGACCACACTAGCTTGTCTTTGACAAGCTAGAGCTTGTAGATTACTTTTATTCACCCTGTTTTGAGCAAGGGTTTGGTGAGTTTTCATTTTTCATTTTTTGCTTATTTTACTGTAGCTTTGCTTATTTACTGCTTATCTTGCTTATTATAGTTGCGTTTATGCTTACTTGTCTTCGTTTATTGCTTGTATTTCATTTGTGCATGTTTTACTTTAAAACTGTCAAGTATAGCTTTTAACTGCTTATTTCCTATTTGCTTATTTTAGTGCTTATCTTTGTGTGCTTTCAGCTTATTTGTGCTTAACATTGCTTGGTTAACATTTGTTTTCAAAACCTCTTAGCTTAATTCTTCAAAAATTAGTTTTATAGTCTTTAAGGGGTGTTTGGTTTAAGACCCAAAGTGGGTCAAAATAGTCTAAAAAATTGTTTGGGTCACTTGTTCACTTTAACCAACTCATTTTAGTTATCATAATATGTTTTTAAAAGTTTTTTAAAGGTTAAAAGCTTGTTTAAAGGTTTGGTCTAAAAGTTGTGTAAAACTGTTGGTGACAAAACAGTTTTATCAAGCTTTTTTGATTAAGATTTTTTGGCCAGCTTGTAAGTGTTGTTTTGTGTTGTTATTAGTGATAGAATGCACTAAGTTTATTGTAGGTTAAGGGTCTTTTGTTGCCTTTATTTTTGTACAAAATCTGTCAAAGTATTTCTTAAGTGTTTTTTTAGCCTAAAACTGCTATGTTTTAATTTCAAAATTGGTTTAGTTAAAATTGTTTTTAGTGTCTGAAATCAAGAGCATAAGCTCATTGGAGGTCAAACTCCATCTGTTTTAACTTATTTTTCAATTTGAAGCTTATTTTCTAGCTTATTTTTAGGCCTGCTTATTGCATTTAGTCCTTTTTAAGAAAACCAAAAAGTTACAAGCTGAGTGCAAGCAACCTTTTTTAAGCCCTTTTTCTTAGCTTATATGATTTTCAAACTGTTTTCCATTTGCTGATTTTAGTAGTTTAGAAGCCAAGCTTTAAGCCCATATAAGCTGTTAGTCCATAAGGTTCCATATAGTGGCTTAAAAATAAGCCCAAAAGTGCCACCTTAGGTAGTTTGCCTGCCAGCTTTTGTCCCTTTTGCTTATTGCTTATTTTTAGCTTTTCTGTTTATTTCCTTTGCTTATTTTAGCTTAGACTTGCTTATTAGGTATAGGTGAATATATGTGTTTGCTTATTTTGCAGTTTCATTTGCTTATTTGAGCTTAAAAAGCAAACCAGTTTAGCATTTTAGTTACTTAGTTAAAAAAAGCCAAATCTGTCATTTTCTTTTGCTTATTTCGTGCTTATTTTTTAAGTTTTAAAAATCTTTTTTTCACAAAAGTTGTTAGTTTACAGCTTATTTATAAGCTGTGTAAGAAAAGTTAAAAAAAGGGCAAAAAGGGAAGATGGAAGTCCAAGGTGAGCAGGGCTCGAACCCTGGACCTCAACACCCTCAACCCTTTTAACTCATACACCACACACCACTCGCCCTTGGGTCTTTTTCGGTTTTCTTTTGCACCATTAATTACTTAACCACATTTTGGGTCTTTATTCCTAGTTATAAGCTGTAGCTTGTTTGGGCTTATTGTGAGCTTATTTGATAAGCTGGCTTAACCAACTTATTTTTCCTAGCTTCCTTACAACATTTAGGACTTTTGCTGATTTTTTTTAGATTTTTTATAAACAGTTTAGTATTTTTAATATTTAATTTAGTTTAAAACAGTTTTTAATTCATAATAAATTATTAAAAAGTCAAAAAATTTAATTCTTTTTTAGAAAAATTTTCTTTTATCATTTAGGACCTAGGAAAATTAAATTTGCACTCGTAGGTTTAAAATTTCAAAATTTTGTTTTTTAAAGAACAGGATTTGACCCCGTTCTCGTTTTTAGGTTTAAATCCCTCGTTTGCTTTCGTTTTTAGATTTTCCTTATTCCCTTTTGCATTTTAAGTATAGAAATTAGAAAATCAAATCCAAAACCCTTTAACCATTCAAAAACGCGATCACGAACTCGACCGATTCTCAATTCACGCCTCGTTGGGAAACGACCCGGGAGGTTTTGGATTTTGCTTTGGTTAAAAGCGAATATTTTAAAAGCCTCTTGGAATACTTACCGTTGATTTAAATCCTTATATTTATATATTTATTATATATATTTATATAATTAAGGGTTGAATTTACTACTATCAATTTTTGGCGCCGCTGCCGGGGAGGTGTGCTACGATTTTCGTGTCTACGTTTGAAGATTAGTTTTTGAAGACCCTTCCTCGTGAAGTTATCATTTTCCGTTTGTGAATATATTTCCTTATTATTAAAAAAAATAAAAAAAATAAAAAATACCAACAATACTTTTCCTAAAGTATTGAAAGTACCAAAAAAATTAAAAAACCAACAAAACAAATCGTGTTTGTTAACCGT
>BQNB010096241.1:3500-25671 GCA_026074375.1 Tanacetum coccineum
AGCTTTTGACAAAACTATTTTAAATATCCATTCAATTTCTTTTTCCCTCCTTGTCACATCAACTAGATCCTAGTTATAGAAGTTGACCTTGAGCATAATATAATCATTAGATTATATCCATTCTAGCAAGAAATGTATTAAAATCTCCTCAAAAATTCTCCTATAAAAGGAACTCATTCTAAAGCTCTAACATTACCGAATAAACTTGAAAATACCTAAAGATAATAAAACTAACATAAAAAGAACCGCTAGAATTAGTGTCCGACCATGTTGTTTTAACAATCCTCGAACATCGTCACTACCTTATCAACCTCTTTCACCTCCAACGGACTATGTCTCGGCACCTCCCCTAACCTCTCCAACTTCTATTCCACCACTCTTGCCGATCATCTCTCCGATAACCACTAATAGCAATCTCTTGCTCACTCCTAAATCAACACCTCCACCATTGACCTCACCACCTCCGGCACCAACTCAACCTTCAAAGCTCACATCACCACTAGCCATCAATCTTGATCCTATTGAACTTTTATTCTCTACTCCTCCTACCTCTCCTCAATCCTTTCTTGACTCCCTCAAAGAACTTCCACCCTCAACAACTAATCCTCCACCGCCTCGGCCATTATTTGACACCATTGAGCATATGGCTAACAATCCACCTCATATTCCACCCATTGAGTCAACCTTTCCTTCTCCTACTCCGGACATGAAACCACCTCTTCCACCATTTCCACCACATCTTTCCCCTAATAAATCCTCGATCAACCCACCACTTCCGTCATTAGGACCTAACAATCCTTTCCCCATGCTAACTCATGAAATGTATTATGAGCATTAACAACAAACTCAAGCCCTTATCGACAACTTCCAAGGAGAAATGAGATTCATTCTCAACCGCATTCTCAATCGCCTTAATGTTCTTTCGCATAATTTTTAGAATAATATTTAAAAGTAGAATAAAATAGTTGGTTCGTTAAGAATCTCTTGTTATGATGTAATGTCCTTTATGTTCTTCCTTCTATGAATAAACATTTGTCTTATTTACACCTTTAAAACTATTAGTCATGTGTGATATCTTAAAAATACGATTAAAATTCGGAGAATTTAACTTTTCTAATGTCAGTCGGTTCTGTCTGACAAGCCGGTTCCATTCAAGGAACAGAACCGGCCAGCCGGTATTACAGTAGCATATTTCATCTTTATGTCCACTAATCTTTCTTTTTCAGGTATCCACATAGCAAGGGGGAGCATATCACATCCTATTTAACTTGTGTGTTTTGCAGATTTCTGTGCACCTCTTAAGGGGGAGCTTACCGATTTTTCTAGAATTGGCAAAACTAGGTTAACCTATTCCATTTTTTGTTTCGACAAAAAGGGGGAGACGAACAATGGATTTAAAATAAATCTCAAACCATTGAAAAACAGTTTTTGTATTTTAAAACATTATGTTTTGTCATCAACAAAAAGGAGGAGATTGTTAATACAAATAAACCCATAAAATATGTTTATTTCTATCTCACGACCTTCTTAGTTTTATTGATGACAAAACATAAAGAAACATTGTGCTAAAACCATCTTTTAAAAATAAGCTTTTGGAAAATCATAAAGTTTCATAAAAATGTGTATACATTATTTTATATAAACCTAAAACTATACACAAAAATGTTTTCTAATTTCTCTCTTATTTGCATCACACATGACCTAATCAAATGCAGCAAATCCAAGGGTAATCTTACAAGATCTCACATGATCTCTCAATATTTTGCAAATCAAAATTCAGATTTGGTTACTGTACGCCGGTTCCATTGATTTTGGCTGTCGGTTCCATTCATCAACAGAACCGGCAGAACCGGGCTACAATATTTTTCTTGGCTATAAATACCAAGCCACTTCTCAAGTTTTTCTCACACCTTCTCACTAAGAAATACTCTCTAATCATTTGATCATTCTCTCTATTTCTTGCATACTTTCCTTTAGCATTTTGTAGGTAATTTACTTCAAAGAAGAAAATCGCCAAACACTCCTTCGAGACGATCAAGTTTTAAAGCATCTTGTTTTGTATCTCCATATCATCATCAAGATCACATTGCTAAGTCTTGAACATCATATTGTAGTTGTTAGTTACATTTATCATTGTAAATCAAGTGTAGTAGTGTTGGTGTGATTCTACTATGTGAAGAATCTGGTATTTAGCTTTGTACCAAAAAAGAGGTATAAGCAACGTTGTGAGGCTTCTCTGCCAATAGAAAGGAGTTCGATGACTAGTGTTTACAAACTCTCGAGTAGGTAACTTGGAGAGTGGAGTAGGGCAAGGAAGGTGTCCTTGTAGCTGAACCACTATAAATACTTGTGTCTTGGTTATCTATTTCTAACTCTCCATTTATTTGCTTTCATATTTCTTACGCCATATACCAATACCAATATCATAATCATTTCACGTATAGTTTCAAATAAAGTTTTAAAAAGGTAACAATTAATCAAGAAAACTATTCAACCCCCATTCTAGTTTTCTACACTAGCAAATCCTAATACTCACTATGCGGTCTCGGGATGCATCACAAAAACAAATTCTAGAATTTAATATACTACCGGAACACTCATACAATTTAATACCGATACCAATGCTCCTAAAAAGGCGACAAAGACCATACGTACACATCCATAATGATGGAATAGACACATATGACTGCATTCGAACCTTAACTCGAGAAAGCTAAAGGTATAAACTATCTTGGGTATCAATAATGGATACCCGAATTCCTATAGTACATTTTTGGGGTGGAATTCTAAGAGTTTTTTTGCTAGTCATATAAATTCCTATCCATGAGACATTATTAATACTTGGTTTTTGTTGGTATGTGTCATAAAAAAATTTTAAATTTTGGTCAAAATTACCTTTTTATGCTATGTTTCGATATATTACCCATCATTTTAAGGAACCAGCAAATGGAAAATGAAAGAATAGTTTCTAAGGCTTATTTTCACCCTACACTTATGTTGAACATTGTCCCCAATGTTCTATAAAAGTACCCGTAAAAACGAATAAAGGGAAAAGAAAACAAGTAAAAGAAACTAGTACTCCCCTGGTTTGCTCAATAATAGAGAAGAAACATGCGATAACTGGCTAAATCGTCCTCCAAGAGTCGACTAATGAAAACATCCTAAGATCTTAGAAGCTTCTTCTTGTCAAATATAACATGTAATCAAAGACAAAGACAACTACACCAAGCGTAAAATCTATGGGATAGATATAAATACAATAAGAGTTTAGGGTTTCGACTCTAAGAAAGAAGTAAAGATAGGATGAGAGTAATGATATAACTATAGGTTTATGCATGTTTACAAAAGAATTACAAATCTTAAATATTGCACATTTTATTTTTCAGAAATACTTGAAAAAATTCAAATTTTTACATAACTGGAGACGCGACGCCGTCGAATGTTATCCCGACGCCGTCTCCAGAGTCTGTGAAAAATCTTTCTTCGTTTTTAATGAGAAATTTCCTGCACGCAATTTTAAGAAAGTACTGCATAAAAACCTAGAATTAATTGTTACAATCATATGACTCGAAACTGACGCGAATTAATCTAAACAATTTATTTTAAATGTTTGAATTGGTTCTAAAAACAGGATATTTCCTCTACACTTATTTTGTTGTAAAATACATTTGATTGCAAATAAGAAGAAGTTACAAACAAACAAAGCATGATTACAAAATTCAAACATAATAAAACAAACAATAAAGAATTAAAACACAAGACACTCCTAATTGCAGGAAAAGTAAATATTGGGTTGCCTCCCAAAAAGCGTTTTTCTTTATTTACAAGTCTTGTAGCTAAACTCGAAGTCACGCGTTCTTACGTGACTTCTCCTTTGTTTTTCCTTCTGGCTCTTGTGGCCATCAAAATTCGAATGCCTCTGCACACATACTCGTCATACTTGTATTCGGGCTCTAAGTCTAAGCTGTCCGAGTAGTGGGTTTTCTCACAGTTATCACCATCACTCTCTATGATGAAATAAGGAATGCGATCGGTGCTTATATCTGCAAAATCTATGTGTTTGAACATGTCTATTTTATGGGGAATTTTAAACACGATCTTTTCCTTATCTCTTTTAAACACGACTGTTCCCTCTTATTTATTATAGACAAGCCCAGTTACTTCGACAAACGGCTTTCTGAACACCACCGATCCAAGGTAATGTTCAATGACACTAGTCGTATCTTCGAGCACCATGAAGTCACATTCGTAAGTGAAGTTCCCAACAAAAACTTTTAGCCCTTTAACTCTTCCTACGAAGTTGCAGTTTTTCTTAGGGTTTGAAGGTTTCCTTCTTGGTTCCAACCTATTACTCATGATCCAGTTATAATGAAAATGAAGCCTACACATTACGCTGATTGGTGATTCTAAATCTAAATAGGCTTGCTCTTTATTGAATTGACCAATCATGCATGAGAACTTCACATTATTTACGTTCTCGGTTCTGATCTTGGCCTTTACCTATGGGGGCCGAGGAATTTTCAAAAGCTACCCATGATACCTTAATTCTTTCATAGTGGGGAAAGTGTCAAAGTGTTCAGGGTCATCTTTTTCTTTTTTTGGTTTCTCCTTTAGTTTCCTCCGCGGCTTCCTTTTCGCTTTCAACTTCTTCATCAGTTCCATCTGCCTTTTCGTGGTTTGTGTACTCAGTTTTGCTGGGATCAACATTACCTTCTTCCTCGGCTTCATTCTCTTTGTTTAGAATGACGATTGAATTAACAAAGTGAACACATTTTGGAGACGAGGGATTTTTGTTTTGTTCGATTATGGATGATTGAGATAGATAATTTGGGGAGAGTAATTTTGATAGGCTTTTGATTCCCTTGCTTTAAAGCTCTTCTTTAGTATGGTATGTATACGTGAAATTCATTTGAGCCGTGGGGCCTCCTACAGTGTCACAAAGGGGAGTGTCATCAAACTTTTTAGAAATGGTCTTTCATAAAAGATTAACTTTACTAATAATGTCGTCTTGTTGTTGTCCAAGTTGAGTTCTTAGGCTGGAAAGTCTTTTTTCTTGGCGAGAGTCAAATTCAACTAGTGCCTTCTCAAGCTTCGTTTGGTAATTAGACGAGTAGGTGGAGGGTAAGTCATTCCGTAGGTTTGTGAATGTTTGGGCGTGTGCCAAGTTAAAATTTATCTTTTCTTTCCAAGCATCGACGGTTTCTTAAAGCTTCTTGGTCCTTGGTTTATAGTGGATGGTCTACTTCCTGTTTTGTTGGTACATGAGGATGCGTATTCAACAAAGGCTTGTTCGAGATCTTCCGTGCAATACTGAGTATCGTGAGGACCACTGCAGATCTCACATGAGGTAGTGACTTTGTTCACTTGAGTAAGTCGCATTGGAGCAAGATGAGCTTCCATCAAGCGTTGGACTTGATTTTTGAGCTAGATGAGGCGGCAGTTAGATGTACTCCGGACATCTTGAGGCAAAGTAATTGCCTTGGCCGGCTTAGAAAAATCCCTTGGTTCATTCCAACTTTCGTTGTCATAGTGGGCGAGGTCCTCTAATAATGCCCAGGATTCTTTGGCGTTTCGATCACGAAGCTTACCACTGGCCGATTGCTCAATGGTTCGTCTTGTGGCGGGATTGACATGGTCATAAAAAATTCAGACTTGGAGCCAAAGGTCGATGCCATGATGAGGGACTTTTCGAAGTAAGTCCTTGAAACGAGTCTATGCTTCTGAGAGAGATTCTCCATGATGTTGTTGGAACATCAGGATACCATTACGGAGTTTTACGGTCCTTCTCGGTGGAAAGAATTGAGCATGGAAATGAGTAGTAAGATCCTCCCATGTGGTGATGGATCCTGCTGGAAGTCATTCAAGCCAATTGCTAGTTTGATCCCGAAGGGAAAATTGAAATAAACGCATGTACGTTCTTTCCCTATTTGCACCGTCAAGGTCAAGTAAGTCAACAAATTTTGAGAAATCCTTGAGGTGTTGGTTTGGATCCTCAGACCGAAGTCCGTGGATTGAGCATCCGTTTTGCACCAACCGGATGGTTTCGGATCGAAGAGGTACCACATTGTTCCCTATGGGGAGCTCAATAGTATTCTTGTAGACTTCATGGCTAGGTTTGGAGTAATCTCCAAGAGTACGGATAGGATTCTCATCTCCCATGGAGGTCGACGAGAATGGGTGACAAAACAATTAACACAAAGAAAAGATAGACTACGAGAAAGATAATATACGAAATTAAAATCTCACATGAAAGGATTTAAGTGAGTAGAACTAAGTTAAACTATGATCAAAACCTAACTATTCCCCATGCAGCGGCGCCAAAAACTTGATGCACGATCTTCGTAGGACTTCAACATGAAGTTTTACAACTCCTTAGGCAGAGTACCTTACCGTTGTAGTAGTAGTATAGGCAAGACTCGGAGGTTGTTATCATTCTCTAGGGGAATAGGTTGGGAAGGCTTGATCATGGTCTAACAGAATTCTAGGGGTTGAGAGAAGATTATTTTTATGTTTTTATATTTTATAGAAAGCAGATAAATCTATGGTTTGAGAGGTTGGTTTGTTTAACTATTAATTAAACTAATATCTAATCTACTGGTGATAACTTTATGATAATTAAATGTATTTACTTAATCATGCACTACTTATCAGATTGCTTCTCTTAATCATGTTGCCTTGTCACACTTGTGATGATCTGTGTAAGTATTTCCTAGGTCATGAACGAATTACACGAACCTGTCATCTATTTAATATTCCGTTAAGGCAACGCATAAGTAAGGTAGTATGAAGACTATTACAAGGCCCCAAAAAGTATATTAAATGCGTGTGAAATATCTTAAGAGGGATCAACCATATAAGGGGGTAAGGTAGTATGAAGACTGTTACCCGATGGTATCCTTTCTACACACTCGCATTTCCCTAGACGTGTCTACAGCGATACAGAAAAAATATGGTTTTCTAAATCCTAACACGCACATTCATCAACAAGAAGCAACAATAATAGGATCTACAATCCAACTTTCATGCAATCATAAGCAAATACAAAGGAGGGTTTAGCCTAGCATGTTAAGGATAAAGCAAGAACATAGATTAATCACACAACACATAGACATATTGAATGATTAATGAATAACACTCTTACTAGATTAAAACATGGATAGAAGGTAGTTACAATAGGGTTTTGAGGCCCTAAAAATGACCTTTAAAGTTGCTACAAAGACTAGGGTTCGTCTCCTCAAAGTTATACAAAGTTACACACTTAAAACCCTAAAATCGATTTTGTATATATAGAGATATCGATGCGACGGCGTCGCGTTGAAGTCCTTATGCCGTTGCTACGTGGATGATTCTAGATCCTTTTTAAATCATCCACGTCTTGACTTCGTCGCTAAATTCCTGACTCCGTCACTGGATAGATCACGACGGTGTCGCTTTATGCCTACAACGCCGTCTCCACGCTCTGTGAACAATACTTCTTCATGGATTTGGTGTAGGTCCGTAATCTTGTCTGTTTCTTCTCTAAATGAGCCCAAGTCATGTGTATTTCCTCCAAATGCCATCCAAGTGCTAAAAACCTAAAAACAAACGATTAAGCACATAATCTAGGCATATTTGCATGATTTAGGGGGTTAAATGACCCCGAAATAGTGTATAAAATGACACCTCATCAGTTGCTTGTGAAGTCAAGGCACAGATACACCGTATCTTCTTGCTGGATACGGCATATTAGATTCAGAATAGTAGCCTTCAGGATTTCTTCGTTTAAGCTTCAAAATGTGTGCCTTTTAGTTAAACTTTACCCATTGCTCCATATTTACTACAAATAACAAATATAAATGATTAAGTACCAATTCATGCATAAATAATGTAAAATGAGCAATTTAGATGGGATAAATGATGCTATAAAAGTAACGTTATTTGATGTCATCATATGGTAATTTGGGACGTGACAACCATTTTACCACTTTCGTTTTGCTTATTAGTAAACTTGATTCTTCAAATTAAAAACACTTAAATCTCTCGAATGACCTCGGCTTACCAACCACAACTAGCTACACACAATAGAGTATACTTGCCTAAATATGTTCTTAACTTAACCGATAATCCTTATTATAAATTTAAAGCTCGGTAGAGACACATCAGCCATAGTATTTGCTCTCAAGATTTAGAGGCACTACTTGTATGGCACAAGGTATACCATGTTTACTGATCATAAGAGTCTTCAACACATATTACATCAAAAGGAGCTAAACATGAGGCAGCGTCGATGGATCGAACTGCTCAGTGACTATGACTGTGATATCTGTTATTACCCTAGGAAGGAGAACGTTATAGTCGATGCTTTAAGCCAAATGGAAAGGGCTAAGCCGCTACGAGTTTGAGCCTTAGTTATGACAATAAAATCAAACCTTATTTAATGAGGTGTCATTTTATACACTATATCGGGGTCATTTAACCCTCTAAATCATGCAAATATGCCCAAATTATGTGCTTAATCGTTTGTTTTTAGGTTTTTAGCACTTGGATGGCATTTCGAGGAAATACACGTAACTTAGGCTCATTTGGAGAAGAAACGGACAAGACTACGGCTCTAAACCAGGTATCTTAAAGAACCACGCATACAGAGCGTGGAGATGGCGTCGCAAGTATAAAGCGACGGCGTCGTGATTTTCATAGTGATGGCGTCGAGGATTTTGTGACAGTGTCAGAACGTAACCGCCTTAAAGAGGATCTAGAATCATCTATGTGGCGACATTGTCATGGCTTCAAAGCGACGTCGTCGCGTCGTTTTTCTTATAAATACAAAACCGATTTTAAGGTTTTAAGTGTGTAACTTTGTATAACTTTTGGGAGACGAACCCTATTGATTCCAGAAGCTTTTAGGCCATTCTTAGGGCTTCAAACCCTATTGTAACTGACCTTAATCCATGTTTTAATCAAGTAAGATTGTTTATCTTTAATCATTCAATATGTCTATGTGTTGTTTGATTGATCTATGTTCTTGCTTTCTTTATAACATGCTAGGCTAAACCCTCCTTTGTATTTACTTATGATTATATGAAACTTAGATTATATATCCTTTTAATGTTGATTCTTATGATGGATGTGCGCGTTTGGCTTTAGAAAACTAGCCATAAGATATTAAATTGGCATAGACGTCTAGGGAAACGCGAGTGTGTAGAAAGGATACCATCCGATAACAATCTTCATACTACCTTACCCCCAATATGGTTGACCCCTCTTAAGATATTTCAATTGCATTTAATATACTCTTAGGGGCCTTGTAATAGTCTTCATGCTACTTTACTTGTGCGTTGCCTTAACGGAATATTAAATAGACGGCGGGTTCGTATAATTCGTTCATGACATAGGAAATACTTACACAGATCATCACAAGTGTGACAAAGCAACAGGATTAGGAGAAACAATCTAATGAGTAGTACATGATTAGTTAAATACATCTTTTTATCGTAAAGTTATCACCAATAGATTAGATTATAATTAGTTTAATTAGTTAAACAAACCAACCTCTCAAACCAATGATTTTATCTGCTTTCTATAAAATAAAATACAAAAAGAATCTTCTCTCAACCCCATAGACCTCTGTTCGATCATGATCAAGCCTTCCTAACCTATTCCCTTAGAGAACGATAACAACCCCTGAGTCTTGCCTATACTACACTATAACGATTAGGTGCTCTGCCTAGGGAGTTGTAGAACTTCTTGTGAAGTCTTACGACGAGCGCATCAAGTTTTTGGCGCCGCTGCATGGGGAATAGTTAGGTTTTGACCATTGTTTAACTTAGGTCTACTCGCTTGAATCCTTTTAGGTGAGATTTTATTTCTGTTATATTAACTTTCTCTTAGTCTATCTTTTCTTTGTGTTATTTGTTTCATAAATCATTCTCGTAAACCACCATGGGAGACGTGAATCCTATTCGTACTCTTGGATATTACTCTAGAACTAGCAACGAGGGCTATAGGAACACCATTAAGCTCCCTAAAGGGAACAATGTGGTGCCTCTTCGATCCGACACCATCTGGTTGGTGCAATACGGATACGGATGCCTCTGTTCCAATGTCGGTGGTCCATGGATCCCTTAAACAACTTCTTATGGATGGCTTTTAGCTAGGGGACGCTACTGGTCCTTGATGTTGCAAATTAGGGATAAATAGCTTGCGTTTTTTGTTTGTTTTCTAACTTTGCGTTCTAGTTTGCACATTGGCTGTTCGTCTTCCTGCTGGTGCGTAGCGCCTTCTGGGGGGACTCTTTCTTCTTGTTTACTTGATCAATTCCTTTCCATCGAAAAGGGACTCGCATAAAACTCCGTAACGACATCCTTATGTTCCAACAACATCAAGGAGAGTCTCTCTCTGAAGCATGGACTCGTTTCAAGGACTTACTCTAAAAAGTCCCTCATCATGGCATCGATCTTTGGCTCCAAGTCTAAATCTTTTATGACCATGTCAATCCCGCCACAAGACGAACCATTGACCAATCGGCCGGTGGTAAGCTTCATGACAGAAACGCCAAAGAATCCTGGGCATTATTAGAGGACCTCGCCCTCTATGACAACGAAAGTTGGAACGACCCAAGGGATTTCGCTAAGCCGGTCAAGGCAATCTCTTTGCCTCAAGATGTCCCGAGTACATCCGACCGTCGTCTCATCGAGCTCGAAAATCAAGTCCAACGCTTGATGGAAGCTCATCTTGCTCCTAAGCAACCTATTCAAGTGAACAAAATCACTTCTTCATGTGAGATCTGCAGTGGTCCCCACGACACTCAGTACTGCATGGAAAATCCCGAACAAGCCTTTGTTGAATATGCATCCTCGCGTACCGACGAAGCGGGAGGTAAGTGGTACACTTTCAAACCCGAGCAAAACAATCTTGGTGACACCTACAATCCGTCATGGAAAAGTCACCCAAACCTTAGGTGGAGACAACCCCAAAATTCTCAAAATAATTTTTCAAACCCACCTAACCGGTTTCAGCCAAACGGTTTATTCCCGAACCATTCCTTCAACAACAATCCTCAAAGTTTTAACAATCAATCAAATCTCAAAGGATTGGTGTCCAACTTCATGGCATCTCAAGACGCTAGATTGTCCAAGTTTGAAGCCGATTTCAAATAACAACAAAGCGAGATGACCAACAAAATCCACATTGTATTGAAGGCTATCACTGATCGAATAACGGGAGCACTCCCTAGCGACACGGTTAAGAACTCAAAACTGAATGTTAACTCTACCTCTCCAGTTTTGTCTGCTCGTTCTTACCCAACAATAGATCCTTAATACACATCTCATCCATCTAATTCGATTAATACAGTTAAAAAGTGTTACAATGAGACAAACTATTTCCAAAAAGACCAGTCACAACCGGTCACGAGAATTAGAACACAACCACCTGAAGGACCCGAGCAAACTTTAAAAGATGAATTCAAGGATTTGCATCTCAACATGCCGGTTCTCGAAGTCCTAGCTCATGCTCTAATGTATAACGTAATTCTGGACAAATACATAACTAACTTAGAGCTGGGCAAAAATGGGTCCGCATTTATCCAAGGCGAGATGCCTAAAAAGATGGAAGACCCCGGGTTATTCACTCTACCTTGTAGGCTAGGGGACTCCGAACCATTTGATACCTTTAGCTGATTTAGGGGCTTGCGTAAACATAATCCCGTTATACCTCTTCAAAAGGCTTAACATCAGACTATTAGAGGAAACTAACCATGTCTTCGGGTTAGCAGATGGAACCAAGTCCTATCCTATTGGAATTGTTAAAGATATAGAAGTCCACATAAGAAGACTGAAACTATTAAATGACTTCTACTTAATTGATATGAAAAAGGATCCTGAAACCCCCTTACTTGTAGGAAGAGTAGGAAAGCCAAAATTACGGTAGGAGAAGGGATCACTATGTCAGTGTTCGGAGTAAAAGGGATTGAACTAGGTCAAGAGGAAGCACCCTATTGGACCACACTAGGAAAAAGGAAGTCATACAAACCACTACCTAGCTCAGATGGTATGGGTGCAAGAACCCCTTACTATGATAGGAAGACTGTCCTTTGCCCGAAGAATGGGAAATAGCTAGAGATGCCGATATAAATCCCTTTAAAGATGTCCTAGTATTTAGAAGAATGGTAGAATTCTGAGGGGCTATACCCATAAACCTTAAGAGAAATATGTGAGAGTCTGAGGATTTGATAAAGAACCCGATCAACTGGGACAAACCACTCAAAACTAGAGACGGGGCATGGCATGCCAAGATTAGGCTGATTGACCCGGATGGAGAAGAATTTACCAAAACTCTCCAGTCAATCCCCACTCTAGAAAACTCTTCGAAAGGGAGGATCCAAGGGAGATCATCGACTTGGATCACTTTTATAACACCTAAGGACGTGTGACTTCGAGTCTAGCTACAAGACTCGTAAATAAAGAAAAGCGCTTCTTGGGAGGTAACCCAATATTTATTTTCTCGCAATTAGGAGTGTCGCGTGTTTTAAATATTCTCGTTTATTCTTTTATGTTTGAATCAATTTTGTGATCATGCTTTGCTTTGTTTTTAACTTCATCTTATTGGCAATCAAAGGTATTTCGCATTAAATAAGTGTAGGAGAAAATATCCGGTTTATAAGAACCAAATCAAACATATTAAATAAATTGTTTAGATTAATTCGCGTCAGTTTCGAGTCATGTGATTGTAATGTTTAATCCCAGGTTTTATGCAGTGTTTTACACAGGATATAACTAATAAAATTATGTGCAGGAAAGTTTTCAAGAAAAACAAAGAAAAAATCTTTACAATGGCTGGAGACGATGTTAGGATTATTCCTGACGGCGTCACACCCCCAGCCATGTAAAGATTCAAAAATTTTCAATTATTTTTGAAAAATAAAATGTGCAATATCTAAAATTTATAATTATCTTGTAAAGCTACGTAAACCTATTATTACATCATTATTCTCATCCTATCTTTACTGCTTTAATATAGTAAAACCTTAAAATCTTGATAAATATATATCTATCCCGCCGATTTATGTTTGGTGTAGTTGTCTTTGTCTTTGATTACATACAAGGTTATCATTTGATGAGAAGAAAGCTGGAAGTTCATAGGAAGTTTCATTAGACGATTCCTTGTAGGAGATGATTTAAACCATTTATCACATGTTTCTTCTCCATTTTATTGAGCAAAACCTAGAGGAGTACTAGTTTCTTTTAACTTGTTTCTTATCCTTATTGTTTATACGGATACTTCTTAAAGAACAGTTGGGGTACAATATTCAACTTAAATGTAGATGGGAATAAGCTTAGACAACTATTTTCCTTAATATGACACTTGCTTGTTCCTTATAATGATGGGTAATATATCGAAACATAGCATAAAAGGTAATTTTAACCAAAATTAAAAAAATAATTATGACACATATTGACGAAAAACGAGTATTAATAGCGTCTCATGGATAGGAATTTATATGACTAGCACAAAAACCCTCAGAATTCCACCCAAAAAATGTGAGGTTTGCCTTTAGATCTATAGGAATTCGGGTATCCATTTTCGATACCCAAGATAGTTTATACCTTTAGCTTGTTCGAGTTAAGGTTCGAATGCAGTCATATGTGTCTATTTTGTCGTTACGAATGTGTACGTATGGTATTTGTCGCCTTTTCTGGAACATTGGTATCGGTATTAAATTATATGAGTGTACCGATAGTATATTAAATTGTAGAACTTGTTTTTATGATGCATCCCGAGACCGTATAGTGAGTATTAGGATTTGCTAGATAAGAGGCACTAGGATTAACCCATGTTTTAAACCTATAATTGTTATGATGGTCACCTCGATCATATAACTATCTCACACCCTTTCCATGCACTCATTTTTAGTGTAGGATACCCCTAGTACAACCCTCCAAGCCTATCCTTTTTACGGTTCTCGTAATTTTCTGGTTAAGCCGGACTATTAATGAAGAGCATTGTTAACCCTTGAACCAATTGTTACACCCAAATCGCCTTAGTCTACCTTCTATGTACTCACCTTTAGTACATTATTGTTTTAACCCAAGTTAATTATTGAGTACACGGTTGTCAAGTCCTTATCCTTGTAAATACAGTTTTGGGACGATTGGAATTCATGGTAGTATCAATTTTACAAAAGAATGGGGAAGTAAAGTTAAGTCAATACCCCCATATGTTTGTCAAATAATTTCCATGTTATTTTGATCCAACTCAATTCGGGTCATTAGTTAGAATGTAATTATCGAGTAAGTAAAAGTTCAAGTGTAGGGTGTATCTCTTTAAACCCCCATGATATATTATATGTTTAAGCAATGGCAAGGCAAAAATGTACATAATATATATATATAGTATTAATATAAATATATATAAATTAATATATATGTATATATAATATGATATATATATATATATATATATATATATATATATTTTATTATTAAGATGGGCTAACTATGACTGGATTTAATATGAATATTAGGATCAAATAAAAAGTTTTCTTAAAATAAGAAGGATAAGAAGTACTAGAACCGCATATCCGAGATGCATCGCTTAAATTAGATGCATCTATATAATCTTTATATGCATTATAACATCAAAATGTTGTTTTCTAGCTTTAATTAGATGCATATACGAATTTTAGATGCATTTTCATGATTTCTCTATGTTTTGTCGCTCTTACCATTTGCCAAAATCATGAAAATCAATTTGCACCATCTACACATCAAATTAACTTTTGAAACTCTATATGGTTGCCTCTTAATGAATAGAAATGCATCTAATGAAAGTCGTTGCATCTCAAATGGTGTATTTTTTTTAATCACTTCTCACACTTCTTATTTTAATTTACTTCTCACTGTATCCTACTCTATATATATATATATATATATATATATATATATATATATATATATATAACTTAATATGGGGCAAACTATGACTGGATTAATATGAATAGTTATATATGTGGCTAACTATAACTGGATTAATATGAAATATTGACTCAACGCCACCTCAACGATGACATGGCACAATAATTCAATAAATTTAATTAATTTTATAACATGAAGATATACTACATATATAAGTTATAGACCAGATATACTCCATAATTAAAGTTTAAGATATACTTAATTCCTATCATCTGTATATCTTCACAAATATCCTTTAGATGTTGCAACGCTAGAGGAGGCCGAAGGAATGGAGTTTTCATATCAGCTGTTATTGAATCAAGTGATGGACGTGTTCATATTACTTACAATATAACAGGACCCAAATTAAGGTATGATGTTTTTATTTATAGTAATGAAGGTTTTCTTGGTTGTGGCACTATCCTTAAAAACCTTAAAAAAACCATAACAACCGACTCGTTGTTCTCATACTATTGAGTATAAATATTGTTATAGTTTAGATTTTGTGTATGTATATGGTGGTAGGTACACAACATTCATTCTAATAAAACTGTGTTTTTTTAGAGCCATGTAAAATGACCATTTTACCCTTCGAAATTTGAAAAAAGTGAGGGTAAAATGGTCATAAATACACACAAAGGTCAAAATTTGAAAGTTCAATACACACAATAAGAAAAAAAAAGTTCGATACACACAATAACAAAAAGTGACAAGTATAATACATTTTCAAGTAATTAACCCTTTTTTTTAATTTTTCTAGGTATTATGTATACCAAAAGTTGTGCAGCTCTTCTTCTCAAAACCCTAATGAATCACGTAAGAAAAGGTATGTATCTTCTTTACAAAACACTAATGATTGTGTATGAAATCAGGGGTGAACGTATGTTGCTATAGTGAATCCTAAAACCATAGGTACGTCTCTTTAGAACTCATAATAATTTGCAAAACATTGTCCAATGGTGTTACATTACCAGTTGAAAAGTTCCTTGAGACGTATAATGATCATTCGGATACTGAGATAGTTTCTTTGTCTTTAATATTGGCTCTCATGTGTTTCTTATTTGTTATCATGTGTTTTCCTGATTATGGTGTTCTGGTGCGTTATATCTTTGTAACAAATTGGGCATAGGTGATCACAGAATACCTTGGTATGAACCTTGAGAATATGGGAGTAGAAATGCTCCGGGCTTGCAAAAAGGTGAACCTTAGCTTCCTACAACTACTGTTTACTCACTGCTAGCTGTATGAAGCTGAATACTAATTGTCTAATTACAATTATGTTGATTTGAGAAATTAAAATGTAGGTCACTATATCAAAAGACGATATAGTTGTTCTTGATGGGGCTGGTGACAAGAAAGCCATTGAAGAATGATGCGAGCAGGTAATACTCTTTAATATTTTTTGCGATAAGCCATTGGCGGTTTTTGGGTTTGTCTTAAAAATAATTAATGAATAAAATTCGCCTTTGATCAGATCGGAGGATCCACTGAAGCAAAGGTGGGCGAGAAAAAAGATAGAGTAATTGATGCTTTAAATGCTACAAAGGCAGCAAAGAAGTCATTGTTGTTATCATTCAAGAAATGGTTAGTTTTTCTTTCCTTATTTGTATGTTAATCTATGATGTCATACAGGGGCGGATCTATATGTTTTGTAGGGGGTGGCGTTGCCCCCCCCCCCCCCATCAAACTTTTCGGAATACACAAAGTACGTAGAAAAATGATTCAATTGGTAGAAAAAATGTTCAATGCCCTCACACAAATCGTAAAAGTGCCCTCTATATTCTTGAAGATTATCAAAAATCAAAGTATTTATAAGTGGCAAAACTGTTTGTTGTCAAAATTTTGTGGTGATTTAGTTGGCTCGTTCGGATAAAAGGAAAATGATTTATGAAGAAGAAGATGGAGTTCTAGTTGGGAAGTGGGAAAAATAAATGGAAAAGTGTCTGAAAGTGGTCAAAAAGGACTGAATTTCAGAAGTGTGAGTAGCAAATTTACTTTTAAATAATGTATATTTACTACTAGTAGTAATATAGTACACTGCTATAACAAACTAGCTAAATAAATAGTTGGGTTAAATGTATCAATTTACATATTAACTCAAAGATAAAACAAGGCATGGAAGCGTAGTGCTTATATGGAGTATATCTAGAAAAAAAATAAAACTACAAATAATATAACAAGTCGGTACAATTAATGCATTACATAGAACTAGGGTAATTTTTTCCCTTCAAGTACGAATGTAAAGTAATTATGTTGCTTTAATCACTGTCCGAACCGACCAGAAATGGTCTCACGTTACCATGAACACAACTTATTGCTCATGCCCCCCGTGTTCAAAATTTCCTAGTTCCCCCACTGATGTCAAACTAGATCCATCCGCTGCGTACTCATAGTAAATATGGTTTACTAGTTCTTAAATCCCAACACCATCTCTTACTTCATACCCTGTATCACAATATCCCATTCCCTAGCCACAATTCTAATTTGAACATCTACATTCGTGTTTTCTTTGTCAAATAGCCTCTTGTTCCTCTCGTTCCAAATGTAATAGACAGGCAGCCAATAAGTTTCTAAAGAATGCTTTAATGGCATTTGAGTTATTTAAACTTACCAAATGTGTAATAACTCCTTTCCAATCAATAGGAAGGCTACTACACCTTATTCTTTCCGTTAGCACATCCAAATCTTTATAATCACATAAAAGGAGATGATTATGAGAGTTTGGGCATGTTTTGCATATAAGGCATTTCAAATCAATACTAGGGTTCCAAACCATGATTTTATCTTAAGTAATCAACCTTTCAAGAATAGAACTAGCGGGTGATTTTGACCGAACCAAACTAGCTTCCACCAATCAATATTTGTTGAATTAACAACCCCAAATTCTGTCCAAACTTGCCTCACAGAAAAGGCCTTTTCCATGTTGAAATTTAACAATCAAGTTAACCAATTTAACTCTTACGAGTACGCAGCGGATAGATCGAGTCTAGTACAAATAATCAACATACATTAGAACACATAAGGAATGTAAAAGAGTAAATAGAAATACCCTTGTAGACACCAGCAAATAAATGAAACCAAGAATGAGAAACGAGTGACTAAATTGTCACCTCTACGAGTGCTCACACAAACACGTAAACAAGCACGCCCGGATGCTAGTCCACACTTCACGTATACCCAACAACCTTTGTATATGGATCACCTCTGAATAAAGTACCAAAATACCTCTCTTGTATTGAATACCAAAATCAGAAAGTAGGGAAAAAGGAATTCACCGATTTTGGTTGAACCAAAATAGGTTAGTATCAACCGAAAATCACAAAACCAAAACCTCTAATTTGTTTCTAATACTTGTCACACCTTGCGTCAGATTTAATGGGGAGAAGAAAGAAAGGATTTGCTGTGTTTTCTCTTGTGGTTATGCGTACATAATGAGCTAGGGAGGGGGAGGTTTTATAGCCTCCCATCCCTACTCATGATAAGAGCAAAAACAACTTGTGATAAGGGTAAAATACTACAAGTTTAACCTTATCATTTCTCTTTCATTCATTCTTATCAAAATGAACCTAAGACTTTGGGGAACCCATTCTAGAACCACCCTTGGACCGGTTTTCAACTAAAGACAACCAAGGGAGTTCCTGTCTAGTCGTAGTATGTCCAAATTGGTTTACATAGAAACATTTTCGTGAAGTAACATAACGTGCTCTAAATGTTTTTTCATATGTGCCCCCAATAGGCTCACACACTTCTAGTCGCGTATCGCTTATCCAACTACCATATAATCCAACAGCTCCCACTTGGGAGTTGGAGTAGCAGACAACACATATACTAACGACGGAAACGTCTCCGCACCACTTACATTCGTTTTTAAACTAGAAGCTCGTCTGGATCAAGTTTCATAAACAATTCTCAGTAGCATGGTTATTTTATCTCTTGCTATAATCATCCCTTTGTTCAAATACCGTTAAACCTGATTATGGATCCTAATCTCATTCTCATACTAGTTTAACCCATTTAGATTTTCGTTATAGAATTCAATTAGATATAACAAATGTAATCAAGAATCATCTTGCATTACCCTTTGGGTTTGGCTAAACAATTATCTGATTAATTCTGGAGAGGCGCCAATGTATTATTCTGCACATATCAAGTGGAGGAACAAATTCTTTGTTGAATACAAGTGTTGTGAATGCTGCTTCACGTCACTTTCAATAATAGTCTTTATAACTACCATTTTCAGGACAGCGTTTGACATAGAATTAAAAAGTGATATCCACACATACCAGAACTTGTTTGTATTCTCAAGTCTAAGGATGACTTAACTAACCATTTTTGAATTTTACTTATGACAACGGATCCATAAAGTAAACATTCGAAGGTTGGGGTGTCCAATACGCATCCCTTGTGAGTAACATATGAGTTTGGTGGGAACCATCCATATATTCAAAGAATATAACCAACACTCACATTTGCCTTATGTAACAATACTCCCATATTGTTAACCGACAATAGACTTATTTAGAATGATAAATCATTCAAGGATTAAATATGCAAATATAGGACAAACAATTGTTATATGAATGATAACAAATACCTCGTATCTTTATTCATCAGAAAATAAAATTGTCTTACAATCCTAATTATCCAAATGACTAATAAACACAGATTTACATGAGACTACTAGCTGGAAGCATTCCAATATTCCTAGTAAGTTCTGAATGCTTAGGAAAAGCCAACGCTTTTGTAAACGGATTAGCTAAGTTGTCATCTGTGTGAACTTTTTCTAACTTTATATCACTAAATTCAATAACTTCGCGAAGGTAGTGAACTTTGGCACAGAAATGTCTAGCACCTTTTGTGATTCCAGACTCATTAGCTATAGCGATTGCTCCAGTATTATCACAATACATATTAATAGGTTTTTCAATTGTGGGAACAACTACGGCTTCCTTAGAAGCATCAAAGGCAGCAATATACTCATCTTCTGCAGATGAAGTAGCGAAAATGCTTTGCTTGGCACTCTTCCAGTCAACAACACCTCCATTCAAAACGAACACATATCCAGTTTGAGACTTGAGGTCATCAGCATCCGTCAGTATCCAGCATCAGTGTAGCAGAAACCCTAAGCTTCATTTAGATCACCTCGTAACTAGAAACAGGTTCTTAGTATTCATGAGATACTTCAGATGTTCGTAACAGTAGTTAGTGAGATCACTTGGATTTGTTGGATCGGTTGTTATGTTTCTGAGCGAACGCAACATCAGGGCGAGTACATCTCACAGCATACATAATAGAACCCACAACCGAGGCATATAGAACATTTTGCATGTATCCACTTTCTGCTGAGATATGTCAAACTATGTTGAAAATGAAGCTTTTGGATGGAAAGATGAATGAAGATTGCTATAAATTGTTGAAAATGATGGAAAAACAAGCAGGCATTAGAAAGTAATGAAATGTGTAGGGTTGAAAGCCTAGGATAGAAGTTGAGAAGGATAACACTTGGTGAAGGTGCTATGCACTAACACAACAAATGGTTATCAGTCCACCATGTCTAACAGACATAAGGATTGGCTAGTCCAGGAGCAAACGGCTCTTGGTAAAAACTTCTTAAATCCGTTGTATGGTTGATAACTTGCAAATAAGTTGTATGGTTTTTAACTCACCATATCTGTTTGAGTGAAGAGTTGGCTAGCCCACAAGTTTATGGATTATGGTAAAGGCTGTGGAAAAACCATAACTAGTCCATAAGATTATGGCTTATGGTAAAGACAAATTGAAAATCCATATTAGATGGTTGACACTTTACCAAAAAGTGAATGGTATATCAACTCACCAAGTTTCATGTACAAAGAGTTGATATGGTAATCAATCCACCATGGAATTTACCTTTTCTAGGTGGCAAAGGATTGACTAGCCCTAAGCAAACGGCTACTGGTAAAGGCATATCAAATTCGTTTATGGCTGTAATGGTTTGCCAAAAACCATATGGTATTCAACTCACCAATGTTTAATGTACAGAGAGTTGAAATGGTTTTCAGTCAACCATGGACATGCACCTTTCTGGTGGCCAAAGGACTGACTACTCCAGAGTAAATGGCTAACTGGTAAAGAGACATCAAATCCATTTAAAATTTTCAATGATTCACCTCTCACAGGAGTTAACACACCTGGAAGTGATGAGAATAGCCTGAAACTATATGATTTGATGTACATATAGTCAATGTTGCTGATATGAAGGATTGCTGAAGAGATTTGAAGAATAGTTGCTGCAAAGATCAAAAAGAGATGATTTGAAATATTGAAGATCAAGAATAATTCAAAGAATTCTATTTACAACATCCTCAAGAATATATTGAAGGAACTTGAAGTTCACAAGTGAAGATCAAATTAGAGGAGGATTGTTGGGAAATAGATTGTAAAAGACTTAATACTGGTAGTATAACAGTTAAGTCTGGTAGTATTAGTTAGTTCTGGCAGTACTAAGTTAATACTATCAGTACTAAGTTAAGTCTGGCAGTACTAAAGTTAGTACTGGTAGAGTAGCAGTACTATAGTTAGTACTGGTCATATTTAGTTAAGTCTGTTCTAGTTAAGTCTGTTTATGTAACAGAATAGTAATAGTTATCTTAGAGATATCTTAGGAGATATCTTAGGAAAGGATATGCATTATCCTTTCACACGTTTGTAAAGCCCATTAGGGTTTCCTTGGTGTATAAAAGGAACCCTAAGGCACAATGTTATGTACGTGATCAAAATATCAATAGAAGCATTAGAGCTTAATAGAAATCAATAGCAAATTAGTATTATTGTTTCTTCTTAATTCTTGTGTTAAGATTCCGCATTAACACTTGATATTCATAGTCAGTGTCTCTTACATAGTTGATTTGGATTTATTCAAGTTAGCCATTGTCTTACAAAGGCTAGATAGATCCTAAACCAAGGACCTACAGTAAGTGATAAGTTCAAGACTGGAATGGGGTTTGATTGTCAAGTGGTTGATAGTTATGTGTTTAATAGTCAGGAAAATGATAGGTACAAAACAAGTGAAGGGTATCATGCTATTCCCCCTCTCTATACTGGGAACTTCATGCCCCCTAAATATGATTTGGTACTTGATGATGAGGGAGAATATGTTTTTAGTGAGTCATTAACAAGTATACCTGATGTTGCAACAAGTGAAGCTAAGACTAGTGTGTCAAAACCTAAGTCTGTTGGTGAACCTCTTATTGAAGACTGGA